>VSMD01102865.1:0-30169 GCA_008750895.1 Mirza zaza | reverse complement strand
CTCAAACTCATGGTCTCAACCGATCCTCCTGCCTCAGCCTCCCAAGTAGCTGGGACTACAGGCATGTGCCACCATGCCCGGCTAAGTTTTTTTCTATATATATTAGTTGGCCAGTTAATTTCTTTGTATTTATAGTAGAGACAGGGTCTCGCTCTTGCTCAGGCTGGTTTTGAACCCCTGACCTCGAGCAATCCGCCTGCCTCGGCCTCCTAGAGTGCTAGGATTACAGGCGTGAGCCACCACACCCAGCCTGTTCTGGTGATTTTAATCTTGAAAATGAGCCATGTAGGTGACCAGAGACCAAGGTGGTTAACGATGACCTGAAAGCTGTAGTGGAAGTGAATTCATCTCAACCTACACACACACACACACACACACACACACACGCACGCACGCACACACACACCCCTACCCTCACCCCCACCCCCACCCCCAATTATCAGCAAGGTTTGACATTACTATTCCGATAATATTGGACCATTTGTAACAAATTAGCAAGGTAAAGAAGCTGGATAGATGGGTTCTGCATGAATTAAACAAGAGTCAAAAGAGAAATGGTCTTGAAGCTTGCCTTTCTTTGCTGTCATGACGTAAAGTAGAGAGAGCCATTTCTATATCGTATTGTTACGTGTGATGAAAAATGGATTCTTTTTGACAATCGCAAGCATTTGGCACGACGGTTGGATAAAGATAAAGTGCCGAAACACGATCCAAAACTGAATATTCATCAAAAAACACTAATGGTGGCTGGGCGCGGTGGCTCACTCCTGTAATCCTAGCACTCTGGGAGGCTGAGGTGTGTGGATTGCTCGAGATTAGGAGTTAGAAACCAGCCTGAGCAAGAGCAAGGCCTGTCTCTACTCTAAATAGAAGGAAATTAATTGGACAGCTAATATATATAGAAAAAAATTAGCTGGGGATGGTGGTGCATGCCTGTAGTCCCAGCTACTCGGGAGGCTGAGGCAGCAGGATTGCTTGAGCCCAGGAGTTTGAGGTTGCTGTGAGCTAGGCTGACGCCACAGCACTCACTCTAGCCTGGGCAACGAAGCGAGACTCTGTCTCACAAAAAAAAAAAAAGATGGCAAAACTGTTGATAGTTTAGCCACATTCTTTGATTAATTGTACTGCGTCTTGTTTTGAGATATAATAAACTACACTTTTGATTCTAAATCAGACATTTCATATTTAATGACCTAAAAGTTTTCAGTTAAATTGTTTGAGTGGGCAGGCAGTGCATTTAATCCAACAATATAAAGGTATGCTATGAAAGTCTCTCTTACCCGTTCCACATTTGCCCCTTTCCCTCCTGTAGTACACAATTTTGTCAGTTTCTGTGTCCTTTCAGTTTCTTTATATAGATAAAAACACACACATTTACTTATATCTTTTGAGGTTTGGGATTATTAGCACTCATTATAGCTGCTGTTTATTCTGTTGTATAATTGTCTCATTATTTAACTAGATTCTTATTTATGGAAATTTGTTTCTGACCTTTTGCTGTCACATACTCCAACAAATAATCTTACATTTCTATCATTTTTGAGGTATTTTAGAAGGATTTCAAAACCTGGAAATGAATTTCTCTTCCATAATGTAGGACTCCATTTTAGTCCCTTGTTCCTAAGGTTTTGTAACAGTTTTGTTGTCAGACATTTGTTTTCTTTTGTGTAACACTTAAATTTATTATTTTTTCTCCTTAGAAACTTCAGGTTTTGTGGACAAGCTATTTGAAAGTCTCTATACTAAGAACTACCTTCCACCTTTGGAACCAGTTAAGCCTGAGCCAAAACCACTGGTCCAAGAAAAAGAAGAAATTAAAGAAGAGGTAATACAAAATTTTTCTTGTGCCTTTTAGAGCTTCTTAGATCCTATCACCAGTATCCTTAGTTGGAAGTTGAGCCTTTTAGAAGTAATTGTCTATTGCTTGAAGTTTCTTAGTTTTAGGTATAGTGATGATTCTTTATCAGGATTTCTTAGTTCCTTTGACTTACAGAGTTGGAAAAATTGAGATAACTTGTTTAGAAATCCAAGAAATATTTTAGTAATATTAAAGAGTTCAGAGAAATCTTATCTAGTGACTTCTGGAAAAAGAAAACTTCATTAAATATAGACACTTGGCCGGGCGCGGTGGCTCAAGCCTGTAATCCTAGCTCTCTGGGAGGCCGAGGTGGGCGGATCATTTGAGCTCAGGAGTTCGAGACCAGCCTGAGCAAGAGCGAGACCCCATCTTTACTATAAACAGAAAGAAATTAATTGGCCAACTAAAATATATATAGAAAAAATGAGCCGGGCATGGTGGCACATGCCTGTAGTCCCAGCTACTTGGGAGGCTGAGGCAGCAGGATTGCTTGAGCCCAGGAGTTTGAGGTTGCTGTGAGCTAGGCTGACGCCACGGCTCTCACTCTAGCCTGGGCAATAAAGTGAAACTCTGTGTCAAAAAAAAAAAAAAAATATAGACACTTGACTGAAAGTAAAGGATTAATAAAACCTTAAGAGAAATCATCAGATAATACATTTTCATGTATATAGAGAAACCATTTATTCTTTTTAACTGTACAGGGTTTTTAAAATAGTTAAATGTAATTATAAGCATTACTGTCAACATTGGAAGGAAAATTTTTAAAATGTTTTTACAATATTAAAGTACAAAAACATGATTATAGATGGTAACCTAGTTGTTTGAACTAAGAAAAAAATTTTAGAGTTCATTTGTAATTCCTTTTATATACAGAAAATATAGTATACAATGAGAATGTAGATTCTATAATTCGGTTTCATGAGTTAAAATAGCAGCTCTATAACAAATTACTTCTCTGCCTCACTTTCACATGAGTAAAGTGAGAATTATGGTAGTACTTATTGAGGATTAAATGAGATTTTATATACATATAAGTAGTTCTTAGTGCTTGACACATAAATATTTTCTAATATTTGTTTTTATTACATTTATTCCTAAGACAAAATGACTTTTTTGGAAGTTTTGCTCTGTCACCTGGGCTAGAGTGCCATGGCATCAGCCTAGCTCACAGCAACCTCAAACTCCTGGGCTCAAGCGATTCTCTTGCCTCAGCCTCTGAGTAGCTGGGACTACAGGCTAGCGCCACCATGCCCACCTAATTTTTCTATTTAGAGCACAGATGGGGTTTCACTCTTGCTCAGGCTGGTCTTGAACTCCTGAGCTCAAGCAATCCTCTGGCCTCCCAGAGTGCTAGGATTACAGGCCTGAGCCACCATGCCCAGTCTTTTTTTTTGAGACAGAATCTCACTCTGTTGCTCCAGCTACAGTGCAGTGACATCATTGTAGCTCACTCTTGGCTCAAGCAATCCTTCCGCCTCAGCCTCCCATGTAAATAATTTTAAACTTATATAAAAATTATAAGAATAGTACCCAAGAATAATATGATATCTGTCTAGATTTACTTTTTTTTTTTAATTTTTGAGATAGGGTCTCATTCTGTTGCCTGGGCTAGAGTGCAGTGGTGTCATCATAGCCACTTCTAGGGTCAAATGGTCTTCCAGCCTTAGCCTCCTGAATAGCTGGGACTACAGGCACATATCACCATCCTCAGCTAAGTTTTTTATTTATTTTTATTTATTTATTTATTTTTCTTTCTTTCTTTCTTTCTTTCTTTTTTTTTTTTTAGTTTTTTATTTTTGTAGAGACCAGGCCTCACTATTTCCTAGGCTGGTCTCAAACTCCTAGACTCAAGTGATCCTCCTGCCTTGGCCTCCAAGTGCTAGGATTACAGGCATGAGCTACCTTGCCTGGACTAGATTTATGTATTGAAGATTTGCCCCATTTGCTCTCTTTGTATATTCATGCTCATAACTATTTTTTTCTGAATCATTGGGTAGTAAGTCAGATACATCTTTTCCTTTCTCTCCTAGGTACTTCAATGTGTATTTCCTAAGAATATGATATTTTCTTAGAGAGCTATGATACCATTATCAATTTTAGTAAATTTAGCATCCATATAATACTTCAATCTACTGTTTGTATCCAGTTTTGTCAATTGGCCCAACATCATCCCTTTTTTACAGCATATTCTTGTCTTCTCCATTTTTACAGTTCATTCTAAGGATTACATTTCATTTAGTTGCCATTTCTGATTCATTTTTAAATGCTAGGCTCATTGAACTGATCTAACATTAAAGGAAAATAAAATGTGGCTGTGTTTGATTAAGATCAGCTGAGTGATCACTATCACTTTCACTATCACTTTCTTGTTTTTATATCATGCCCTATAATTATCTAATAGAATTTAATAGGAGAGGCTGCTTGTATGTTTCTTCAAGTGATGGAAATAGGAAGAAACTTTTTTTTTATAGAAAAATTTCTTTGGCACTTTATAGTATATAATTTTTGGTCTGTAGTATAGGCTAAATCTTTTATAATAAATTAGAATTTTTACAGCATGTGTGTTCTTCATAGTAATTGAAGTTCAGTGGTTTAGAGGCTTTCCGTTTGAAAGGCAGCTGATTTGAATATAAGAGAAAATTTGCATTATCTTGAGTTTTACAGGAACAGTTGATTGACTGATTAGAACTGGGTGTTGCTCTGGCTAGAGTGCAGTGGCATCATCATAGCTGACTGCAGCCTCAAACTCCTGAGCTCAGTGATCTTCCTGACCATAGGCACACAGGACCATGCCCTGCTAATTTGTCTATTTTTTTTTTTTTTTTGTAGGAATAGAGTCTTGCTGTATTGCTCAGGCTGGTCTTGAACTCCTGGCCTCACATGATTTGGCTGCCTTGGCCTCCCTAAGTGCTGGGATTACAGCATGAGCCACCAGGCCCAGCCTGAAGGAACAGTTTTTTTAAAAAACCCAAATTGTTAACACTATCTTATTTGTATCCTTGTAGTAAATCCTAATTTTGAGGATCGTGAAAAATGGATAATACCTGTTTCCATGTAGACCTGCCCCGCTGACACTTTCTGACATTTCTCATTTTCTAAGATTTTTTACGTAACTTAATTCTAATTACTGACATTGTTCATTTAATAGTGCATAAATATAATAGTTTACAGTAATTCTGTTAGATCATGTGGAAGGAAGGGAGTTTGAGGTGACATATATATTTGGTAAAATATCTTTTTTCTGGTCTGTGCTCAGCTGATACAGTTGTTAAAACAGGATATGGAGGAGCAAATCTGTCTAAGTACTATCCATTTTAACTTTCTTCCTTGATCCTCAGCTATATTGTTCCATTAATTGTGTTATAATTAGACTGTTGGTCACAAGGGGAGCCAGGTGAGAGAATTTGAATCATTGGCACAAGTCATCCGGAATCTAGAAAAACAACTTGGTAGATATGTGCCATGATTTATGAAGCATAATGCATCTATTCCTCTTTTCTTTACCTCTTCTTTTTCCTTAGATTTTATTTTGTGAAGAAACCCAGTCGTTTGAGTTGTAGAGTTTTTTACTGTCTCAGTTTTGCTGATTGAATCCCAGTGGAGTAATGTATCCTCTGTATTTTGCGTGAATTGGTAGAATGATTTTTAAATACAGTGTAATAGCTGTGTAGTGTTTTTGCCAGCAACATACGGTTGCCGTATTGTGGCTGCCATTTTATGTTGCCTGAATTTTTTAAAATTGTTACCTCCTGGTTCCTTCATTCACTTCTTGATTTGGGCATTTGTAAGTGAGCTTCTCCCTTAGATGGACATTTGTTTAGCTCTTGCAAATGACTTTATTTCACCTTTTTGTAGTAAAGGTTATATATCTGTTTTGAGATCAACTTTTGTTTAAAGACAATAAACAGAAGCATAATAAAGCATAAAAATAAAAAAATTTCTGGTCACTCCTGACTGTTAGGCATTAAGAGAAGCCTTTAATGATTCCATTAATTCCAATAAAATTTTCCATAATTTACATGAAATAGTTTTATAGTATTTATTAGCCTAACCATTTGTTCCCATAACTATTTCTATGAATAAATCTTAAGTATTCTTGAATTATATGTGTGAATGTATTTCATACTTAGGAGAATATAAACTGTTTAGCTATGTGATACTTAGAGATTTGCTATTTCTATTTCAATTTAAAGAATGAATTGCGTGTTTTTTTCTACACTACCATTTCTTACCTTCATTAACGTTTAAAAATTAACATACTGCTTATTAAAGTAACCTGAGCATCTTTTTTATTTCTGTTCATGCCTAACTCTTTTGAATGTGATTTGACTTTAGTATTCCAGTGTATTTATTTGTGCCTTCTCTCATGCCAGAAATACTAGATGAATGTTTTTCATAATTTATAGAGGAACAGTTCTTTTTTTAATTATAAAATTTTTTATTGGTTTTCTTGGTATCTTCTGATCTTATTTCTAATGAATGCTTTCATTTAGGTATTTCAGGAGCCAGCAGAGGAAGAACGAGATGGCAGAAAAAAGAAATATCCTAGTCCCCAGAAGGCTCGTTCAGAATCCAGTGAACGAAGGTTTGTGTTTATCTTTAATTAGGAATATGTTGATAACTTGCTTTTCAGTTGCCTTACACGGGCATTAACGGGATTTTTAACATATGAACTGATGTTTCCCTTTCTAAACTCATTAAAAAAAGAGGACATTACTTTTCTTCCTTCCATTCTCTGTTTTTTATCTTTGTCATACTTTCTGTTCCTTTTATAAACAGTCATCATTATGTGCTTTCCCCAAGAGCTCAGGGGTGGGAGCAGTCTCCTTAGAGAATATTAATGAAATGTTCCATTTGGTTAGGGGTGCTCAGTATTGAAATCATCCACGTCATTTTATAAGTAGTATAATTTGTGTGTTGAATCATCAGCCTGCTGTCAATAATATCTGTCTTTGTTTAAGAAAACTTTGTTTTGAACCTTTTTTCTTTTCTAGTTCTAAATTTCTGTTTTCCTCCTACCCCTTCCCATAGTTTGGATTCTCCTCTTTTTTTTCATTCCTCCCCACCCAGTTGAAGTGGGAATGTTTTTTTCATTTTTGTATATTGGCTTAGAGAAATTATGTGGTAGTCTTGCAGCTTTTCTGAAAAAGCATAGACGTTATTATGCATTTTGATGACTTGCGAGTATTTCATACTGTAGATTTGTTTGCAGACTTCGTTTCTATAGCTTATGTATGGCTTTTATATCTGTGTATTATAGAACACGTGAGAAAAAAAGAGAAGATGGCAAATGGAGAGACTATGACCGGTACTATGAGCGGAATGAATTGTACCGGGAGAAGTATGACTGGAGAAGAGGCAGGAGTAAGAGTCGGAGTAAGAGCCGAGGCCTGAGTCGTAGTAGAAGCCGAAGTAGGGGGCGCAGCAAAGACCGGGATCCAAATAGGAATGTTGGTGAGTAGATGAAGTATCCCGCCTAAAAACTCTGTAGTTGCTTATCTTTCTCTGTCACAAGGCACAAGTAATTCCCTTAAAGGTAATGTACCTTTAATATGTCTAAGTAATATAAAAGCTGGAATTGTCTCAAAAACTCAGTATTGATTTTGTTACAAAGACAAGGCTCTAGGGATGGAATCAGGGGAGTTTGATTAAAAAGAAGCTATTTGTAAGTGTATTATTGTACATGTCTAACCTTAACTAATTTTATATAATTGACACAAATGTCCTTTAATCAACAAAGCTATCAGTTAAGGAAGAGGGTTGCCTGCTTTTGCCTTTTTTGCTTTGTTTTGTGTTCTAAAAGTAATTGATTTGCTTAATAAGGTTTTCTAAAGTTTTTAAAATTAAAAAGGAAAAAAGTTTAAGTAGATTTCTGGGATCCCAACCACTTATCTCCTGAGATATATCAGCTTGGAACTCAATTCTTAGATAAGATTCTTATTAAGTATCAATAGAGAAGCTGAACCTTTTTCATTCAGTATAAATCATGTTGCTATTATAAAAGATGATTTTGCAGAAGTTATTGGTCAATATATATTAGATAGTTGATGTTCCTGCTTTTAAGATATATTAATAATGACAGTTTGAAATATAGATAGCTCATTAAGTTTAAGCAGTAAACGTATTTCTCTTTTCTGTGAGGAAAAAAACCTAGTTTAAGAACATAAAATGTCTGATCTCTTTGTGTCTTGATTTTATTTTGTCTCTAAAGCAGAGCACAGGGAAAGATCAAAGTTTAAGAGTGAGAGGAATGACCTGGAGAGTTCCTACGTGCCTGCATCTGCACCACCTCCCAACTCTTCTGAGCAATATTCCTCTGGGGCACAGTCTATTCCCAGCACTGTTACTGTGATCGCACCTGCTCACCACTCTGAAAACACAACTGAGAGTTGGTCTAATTACTATAACAATCATAGCTCTTCCAATTCTTTTGGTCGAAACCCACCACCAAAGAGACGATGCAGAGATTATGATGGTAAAAAATACCACTTTCTTATATTGTACCGTAAAGTCCTAGTAAAGCAAATGTTGCATCTATTGCATGCCTTTTAATTATAGTCCAGATTTTGTTAAAAGAGATAAATGAGGAAGAGAATTTCTTGGCATATGTTTATTTACTTGTTTGAGTTAATGGTTTAACATTCAAGAGAACGTTTAAATTTGACTCTTTTTTAGTTTGTTTTTGTTGTTTTCGTTGTTCTTTCAAACACTCTTAAGTATACCATAAAATTGGTGGACAGTAGGAATTGTAATTTCTTTTTGTAGTGTTTGGTGCTGGGAATTTAGACATGTATAACCTTGCAAGTTTGATTTGCTGACTTCATTTGAATAAATGAATCAGTATGTGTGTATTTATTTTAATTTTTTATTGTGGAAATAAGTTAACAAAATAATATTTTTTTTTTTTTTTTAGACAGAGTCTCACTTTATTGCCCAGGCTAGAGTGAGTGCTGTGGCGTCAGCCTAGCTCACAGCAACCTCAAACTCCTGGGCTCAAGCAATCCTGCTGCCTCAGCCTCCCAAGTAGCTGGGAGGCATGTGCCACCATGCCCGGCTCATTTTTTTTTCTATATATATTAGTTGGCCAATTAATTTCTTTCTATTTATAGTAGAGATGGGGTCTCGCTCTTGCTCAGGCTGGTCTCGAACTCCTGAGCTCAAAGGATCCGCCCACCTCGGCCTCCCAGAGAGCTAGGATTACAGGCTTGAGCCACCGCGCCCGGCCAACAAAATAATATAATTAACCCCATTCTATACATCACCTCGTTTCAACAGTTATCAACTCATGGGCAGTCCTGTTTTTATCTACACTCCCATCCCCTCTTCCCTGGCTTGTATTAATATTATATCAAGCAAATAATAGACATCATAACTTTTTTTCTATAAATATGGAATGCATACATTTTGTATTCTATTTAAGAGGGGAATAGAGTCAGATCATAATTCAAGTGTTACTTTATTCTCATCCTGTTCTCCTACCCACAGAATTCTTCCTAAGGCCAACTTAATATTATCAATTGTTTGTGTATCTTTTCATGTATAGTCTATGCATATGTACATAAACAAATATATATACATGTTCTCCCCCACTTTCTTTTTTACATAAATGCCAGTATACTTCTGCATAATATTTTTTTTCATTTAGCAGTATGTCCTGTATTAAAACGTAAAGAGGTTCCTCAATATCTATTTAGGCTTCTTAGCATTCTCTATGTACAAAAATATGTTTAACCTGTTTCTTATTGATAGATATTTGGAATGTTTCTAATAGTGTTCTTTTATGAACAGTGCTGCAGTGAATAACCTGGTACACGATGTCCATTTGAATATTTTATTTTATTTATTTTTGAGACAAAGTCTCGCTTTGTTGCCCAGGCTAGAGTGAGTGTTGTGGTGTCAGCTTAGCTCACAGCAACCTCAAACTCCTGGGCTCAAGCAATCCTCCTGTCTCAGCCTCCCGAGTAGCTGAGACTACAGGCATGCACCACCATGCCCAGCTAATTTTTTCTATATATATTAGTTGGCCAATTAGTTTCTTTCTATTTATAGTAGAGACGGGGTCTCGCTCTTGCTCAGACTGGTTTTGACCTCCTGACCTCGAGCAATCTGCCTGCCTCGGCCTCCCAGAGTGCTAGGATTACAGGCATGAGCCACTGCGCCTGGCTGACTTGAATATTTTAAACTGTAGTTTTCCATTTTCCAGATATAGCATGAATGGTTGCTTTAGAGTAATATGAGAGTAGATCATTAAAATTAAATCATCTAGGTCAATGCCCTTATTCCCCTGCCTCCCAGCCTTTGCTAAATCAATATTTGTTTAAAGTATCTGAGTTTTTATTTTGAAAACTTAATGGCAAATGAGTTAATTTAATAGTGGCTAGTAGCCTCCTCTTGACCTTATTTTTTGCTATCTCAACAAGTCATAATCTCATACTATAGAAAGTAGGGAATATACCCGCTTCTACCTCAGAGAGAGATGATGATTAACAGAATAACACTAAGAAGGCTTAGATTCCTTGGAGAAAACCCCTTTGGAAATCAGATTGGTGGGTTTTTTAGGGACATGTTTTGTTTGTGTTCTGAACTCTTAAGTAGATCATAACAAGATTCTCTTTTTATTCTTACAGAAAGAGGATTTTGTGTACTTGGTGACCTTTGTCAATTTGATCATGGAAATGATCCCCTGGTTGTTGATGAAGTTGCTCTGCCAAGTATGATTCCTTTCCCACCCCCTCCTCCTGGGCTTCCTCCTCCACCACCTCCTGGAATGTTAATGCCTCCAATGCCAGGCCCAGGCCCAGGTCCTGGCCCAGGTCCAGGCCCAGGTCCAGGCCCAGGTCCCGGCCATAGTATGAGACTTCCTGTTCCCCAAGGACATGGTCAGCCTCCACCTTCTGTTGTGCTTCCCATACCAAGTAAGTACGTGTTGGTTGAATTTTTCTTTCTTCAGTGGGGAATTCCATTTAGAAGAACCTTATCTCTTTTAGCTAAGTTGACACTCTGTTTAAAGTGTTTGAAAAATAAAGTAATAATAGAATCTGGAATATATTCTCATAATTAGGATGCTCTTCTTTTCTTTTTTTCTATCCATTGGTTAGCATGATTTTTTTTCTTTTTTTTGGACAGAGTCTCGCTTTGTTGCCCAGGCTAGAGTGCGTGCCATGGCGTCAGCCTAGCTCACAGCAACCTCAAACTCCTGGGCTCAAGCGATCCTACTGCCTCAGCCTCCCGAGTAGCTGGGACTACAGGCATGCACCACCATGCCAGGCTAATTTTTTCTATATATATTAGCCAATTAATTTCTTTTCTATTTATAGTAGAGACGGGGGTCTCACTCTTCTGCAGGCTGGTTTTGAACTCCTGACTTCGAGCAATCTGCCCGCCTTGGCCTCCCAGAGTGAGCCACCGTGCCCGGCCTATTATCAGGGTTTTATTTCTACTAGTCTCAGTGTAAATTTTATCTGTAGTGGCCTAACCTATATTGACCCATTGCCAAAATCTTGCTCTTTGATAGCATCTTAAGAAAGACAGTTTTTGGCTGGATGTAGTGGCTCATGCTTATAATTCTAGAACCTTGGAAGGCCACAATCGCTTGATGCCAGGTGTTCAAGACCAGCCCGGGCAACATAGTAAGATCCCCATCTCTACAAAAAAAATTTTAAAAGTAGCCAAGTATGGTGGTGCATGCCTGTAGTTAGTCCTAGCTACTTGGGAAGCTGAGCTAGGAAGTTGCTTGTGCCCAAGACCTTGAGGTTGCAGTGAGCTGTGATTGCAAAACTGCACTCTAGCCCAGGCAACAGAGCAAGACCCTGTCTCTTAAAAAAAAAAAAGAAAGGCAGCTTTTAAGACGTCAAAGAACATGTCAATTTTATGAAATTTCTCAATCTTTAAAGAAAACCTCTTAAAGAATATTGAAATACTATTTTTAAATTCTTTATTAAGGAAATTTTTAGAGGTAGAAGAATAGTATATGTATATCATCCAGCCTCAGTGTACATCAAACAGCCTCAATAGCTGTTTTTGGCTCATTTATTTTCTCTTCCCACGGCCATGCACTTTTTTGGGTTGATTTGTTTTCTGCTAGAGTAAATTCAGAATGTCATTTTGCTAGTATGTACTTCAGTATGGATCTCTTTACTGATAAGGACTGTTTTTGTTTGTTTTACAAATAATAATCAATATGCTATTATCATTTCTACCAAAATAAAGATTGAGGAATGTTTAGAAATGGTCATATGTAAAACAGTAATAGTTGCTAATATAGCAGAAACAGAAGTAAGACCAAATTTTTAAAATGTAGCTAAAAAAAATTATGGAAGGAATTATTTACATGTATGCCAAAAATACAAAAAATATCTACTTGAAGACATTTAACATTATTAAAAGATCGCAGATTATTTAACACATTAACTGCCATGTGAGTTGTATTTAACTCATGCTAGTTTTGAGTCCAGGGTTTCATGGAACATACATAACTCACACACGTCTCTTCATCTTGGGGGCTGTGTGAACTATTTTTCAAGTTGCATATAACTCACAGAAAATAATAAAAAATAACACATTTTTCATTAAATTTGAAAGGATCGTTTTATTTTCAAAGTTTTTATTCTATTTTCCTAATAAAATACTGTGGCCATAAGGAAAAAAAAATTTTTTCTAGTGTGGCAGTAAATGTGTTAAAAAATTTATTGCCATTCAATTTATTTAAGCAGTATTTTTTTTTTTCCTAAAGCGTCTCGTTCTGTTGCCTGGGCTACAGTGCCATGGCATCAGCCTAGTTCACAGCAACCTTAAACTCCTTAAGCAGTACTTTTTATCAGTTTCTTTTTTTTTTTAACATTTTATTTAGAAATAATTACAGAATTAATCACAAGATCTTATAAAAATAGTTTAGCATGATCGCATGTATCCATCATAAAGCTTCCCTGCAGTAAAGTACTCTGTAGATCTAAATTTTATGTTCTAATGAACATAATGTATAGGTTTGGTCAATAGAAATATATATATATATATATATATTTATTTATTTATTTTTTTTTGAGACAGAATCTCACTTTTTTGCCCAAGCTGGAGTGAGTGCCGTGGTGTCAGTCTACCTCACAGCAACCTCAAACTCCTGGGCTCAAGTAATCCTGCTGCCTCAGCCTCCCGAGTAGCTGGGACTACAGGCATGTGCCACCATGCCTGGCTAATTTTTTTCTATATATATTAGTTGGCCAATTAATTTCTTTCTATTTATAGTAGAGATGGGGTCTCGATCTTGCTCAGGCTGGTTTTGATCTCCTGTCCTTGAGCAATCCGCCTGCCTCTGCCTCCCAGAATGCTAGGATTACAAGCGTGAGCCACCACACCCGGCCGAAATGTATTTTTTTAACTTAGTGTTTGTGAATATTTAATATTATCACATGAACAGTGTAATTGTGAAGCTCAAGCTGATATTTTATTCTCCAGATAAAGAAGCATCGTTATATATCAAAAGTCTGACAGTAAAAGATGTTATCTCAATGTAGGAACATATCTGTTTACAAGTTAAATCTAATAATTCCATTTCCCCCAACATTTTGTTATGAAAAATTTCAAGCAAACAGAAAAGTTGAAGAAATCGTACTCATATACTCACTATCTAGGTTCTACAATTAGCATTTTATTATATTTGCATTTTCACATATCTTTCCATCTCTCCATTTTAATTTTTGATGCTTTTCACAGTACTTTGCAGACATCAGTACACTTAAGCATGCTTATCACTAACTTAATTAAGAATTCTATAGACATTTACCATCTTCCAAAAAGTTTCCTCAAGCCCTATGTCAGTCATTCTCCTCCTCCACCCATAGAGGCAACTGGTTCTGCTTTTCTTATTCTAGATTAGAGTTTTGTCTGTTTTAGAACTAAGAATGTCCATTTAATTAATTGTACAGCCCACAGTGCTTAAGTCTACATATATAAAATTCTTTTAACATTTTAAAAATTTCGTTTGGGTACATTTTCAGATTGGAATCTTTTATTCTTACATTAATAAAAATAATATTTCCACTATTCATTAACAAAACTCTGTTTTGTTTTTATTTTTTAAAGTTCAAAATATTAAGCAGATACAAATGTTTTTGTTACATGGATAGATTTTATAATGCTTGATTCGGGGCTGTTAATGTGCCCATCAATAGTGTTCATTGTACTCATTAGGTAGGTTTTTGCCCCTCTCCTCCTACCCCCCTTCAAAATTCCTTAATTATGTTTAAAGCCAAAGTAGGTGTTTTAAGTATGAATATCCAAATTAATACTAGTGTAGTAGATATTTTTATTAGGCAACATTAATGCTGTCCTGTTCACTTTCTGTTATCTATAGGACCACCCATAACACAGTCAAGCTTGATAAACAGCCGTGACCAGCCTGGGACAAGTGCGGTGCCCAATCTTGCACCAGTGGGAGCAAGACTACCTCCTCCTTTACCCCAGAACCTCCTTTATACAGTATCAGAACGTAAGTAAATGATATTTGACCTAAAATTGATAAAATATAGAAAAGCCCAACTTTATCAGTGTTACCCTTTTTAAAATGTGAATAATTTCTACTCTGTGGACTCTAACTATAAAACTTATATTTGTATTCACAGTGCACTTTACTGTGTGGTTATGTTATACAGCCATATGTTAATTTTGTGTGATAAAGGAGAGAAAAGGAAGACTTTCTGTTTTGGAGAAGTCTACTCTGCTGTAGAGTAGCAACATTCAGTCTTCTTTAAAAGAAATGGATTTTATAATTTCTGTTAAAAAATTATTTCTCTGATTGAATTTTTAAAACATAAGACTGATCTAAGAAGTACACAAAAAGTTGGGTAAAATATGCCTAATAATTTAACTTGCATGCTGAAGTGGAGATAGAGAGCATCATTTAAATTGTACTATTTAGTGGTTTGGCTATTTGTTACATTCATGTTTAATCGTGATAATGCACTTTAATTGAATCCTAATTCACTTTTATTTCTTAGCTGTTTTGTTGTTTAGTTTACTAAAGCTTTTAAAAAGTTCCTATTGGCCGGGTGCCGTGGCTCACACCTGTAATCCTAGCACTCTGGGAGGCCGAGGCGGGCGGATTGCTCAAGGTCAGGAGTTCGAAAGCAGCCTGAGCAAGAGCGAGACCCCCGTCTCTACTATAAATAGAAAGAAATTAATTGGCCAACTAATATATATAGAAAAAATCAGCTGGGCATGGTGGCGCATGCCTGTAGTCCCTGCTTCTCGGGAGGCTGAGGCAGGAGGATCGCTTGAGCCCAGGAGTTTGAGGTTGCTGTGAGCTAGGCTGACACCATGGCACTCACTCTATCCTGGGCAACAAAGCGAGACTCTGTCTCAAAAAAATAAATAAATAAAAAATAAAAAGTTCCTTTCTGGGCTAGGCGCGGTGGCTTGTACAGGCTCACACCTGTAATCCTAGCACTCTGGGAGGCTGAGGCGGGTGGATCACTTGAGCTCAGGAATTCGAGACCAGCCTGAGCAAGAGTGAGACTCTGTCTCTACTAAAAAAAAAATAGAAAGAAGTTAGTTGGACAACAAAAAATATATGGGAAAATTCAGCCAGTCGTGGTAGCGCATGCTTGTAGTCCCAGCTACTCAGGAGGCTGAGGCAGGAGGATCACTTGAGCCTAGGAGTTTGAGGTTGCTGTCAGCTAGGCTGACACCATGGCACTCTAGCCTGGGCAACAGAGTGAGACTCTGTCTCAAAATAAAATAAAATAAAAAGTTCCTTTCTGGCCAGGCACAGTATTTCATGCCTGTAATCCTAGCGCTCTGGGAGGCCAAGGCAGGAGTATCCTATGAGCTCAGGAGTTGGAGGCCAGCCTGAGCTAGAGTGAGACCCTGTCTGTACCAAAAAGAAAGGGGGAAAAAAAAACCCCAGCCGAGTGTTGTGGCTCATGCCTTTAATCTCAGGTACCTGGAAGGCTGAGGTAGAAGAATCACTTGAGCCCAAGAGTTAGAGGTTGTAGTGAGCTGCAGGGATGCCACTGCACCCTACCCAGGGCAGCAGAGTGAGACTCTGTCTCAACAGAAACAAACAAGGCAACTGAGCACCCCTCCTCACAATCCCCCACTCCTTCATATAAAAAAAATTTTTAAAAAAGAAAAAAAATATTTCTTTCTTCAAAACATAAAAAAAGGTAGTTGGTTATTAAAAGTGTCAAATTATGAAGTTTTTATGTACAGAGCCAGGTAACTTTATGGATATGTTCATTTTTTATGTAACCATTTATTATAAAGTTTATTTTGACTCCTAAACATTTCTTCATCTCTCTCATGTCATGAGAGGCAATTCAGTAAACTAGTTGAGCCCAGGTTCAAATCTTGGTTTCATCACTTACTGTCTTATGACCTTGGGCAAGTTATTTAACCTCTCTGTATCTCAATTTCTTCTTCTTTAAAATGAGAATAATAGTATTATCTATCTCATTAAGGTTGTTTAGAGGAATAAATGAATTAATACATTATAAAGCATCTAAAAATTGCCTGGCAGTAGTGAGCTATAAGGATTAGTTATACTATTGTAGTTATGACTGTCTACTCAAATTTCAACCACACTCAAATCAGACCTATTATATTCTCCTTAAATTTCTACCTTCCACCAATCCTGTCTGTGTCAGTGGAAATAACACCTACCTGGTAGTCTAGAATTGAAACCTTCATAGGACTGACTGATTGCTTTGCTTTTTAAAATTGAATTAATTAAAAATCCTTTCTCTCTTTCTTTGAAGTATTCCTTTCTATTTCTTCTGTGTCTTCTGTCTTCATCCACACTAGAAATCACCTCGTATTTGGATTATTGCTACAGCCTTCTTGACACCATTATGTTTTATGTTTCATTCCCCCAAGTCATACCATATAATGCTGCTATGCTAATTTTCCTGAGAAAACCAACTTTGACAGTTCCTGATGAGAACTCAATGGCCACCATTTTCCTTCTGAACCATCAGTGACCCTCTCTATGGGGTTTTTTTTTTTTTTTTTGAGACAGAGTCATGCTCTGTTGCCCAGGCTAGAGTGCCATGTATCATCGTAAATCACTGCAACCTCAAACTCCTGGGCTCAAGTGATCCCCCTGCTGCAGCCTCCAGGGTAGCTGGGACTTCAGGCGCACACCAAGATGCCCGGCTAAGTTTTCTGTTTTACGTAGTGATGGGGTCTCACTGTTACTCAGGCTGGTTTCGAACTCCTGAGCTCAAGCGATCCTCCCACGTTGGCCTCCTAGAGTGCCAGGATTACAGGCATGAGCCATCATGCCCAGCCAGTTATAACTTTTTAAAATCTTTGTATTCAGTTGATTTTAAAATAGTTTTTAAAAAAATGGTTGTCTTGGAGACAGATATGTTGAATACTTCAAATTGTTCAGGTTTACTTTTCTAGATATAGATTGAGAATCCTATCCCCCAAATGTTGCAAAATTCTAAACTTTTTGAGCACCAACATGATGCTTAAAGGAAATGCTTATTGGAACATTTTGGATTGGGGTTTTGGATTTGTGATGTTCAGCCAGCAAGTGTATATTCCAAAATCTAAAAAAAATCTGAAACACGTCTGGTCCTGAGCATTTTGGATAAGGGATACTCAACCTTTACTATAAATGGTAATTTCAAATAAATTAGAACTTGCTTCAGTTCAAATGAAGTAAAAAGCTACATGCATGTTTGCAGTATAATAGAGAACTTGAACTATCATGAAAGTTTAACAAGTTGGAAAAGCTTAAATTATGGATATCTTATTGCCATTAAAATTCATAGCATGGAAAATACATGCAGTCTAAAACAACATATCAAGTGGTATTTGGTTGTGTAAATTATGTCAGTAGGGACCCAGAGTATATGTGCTGCTGAAGAGAGCACAATAGGGATGCAGAGTAAACACAGAAAAATGAAATCTGGATTTCTGAGGGTAGGAATTGGAGTCTGCTCAATGCTAGGTACTGGGAATATACAAAATAAATAAGAAATCGTTCATCTCCTAAGTATCTAATAGTGAGAAAGAAATGTTTAAAAAAAACCCTGCAAAAACCAATTACAGTATATTTTGCTAATATAGCTAAGTGAACAAAGTGCCTCAGAAACAAAAGGAACTAATTCTGTCAAAATAAAGCATTCATTTAGGCTGTAATTATTCCTTGTTTTGGAAGAGGACAATTAAATGTTAAAACAAGAAAAAAAAGGATTGCCCTATCATAAAACAGGATAGGACATACGTGGTTCCTGATAATGTATTTAAAAGTTAACATCAAATGGTTATAATTTAGTAAAAACTCTCTGAAATTTTGTTGTTTTTGTTGAGTTAAAATATGCTATTAAAATGACTTAAATGTTGAGATGGTTTTAGAGTTTTATGGAAAGACGACAATATCTTACACCCATTAAAATCAATTATTTCCTCTGAAGTACTTAAACATTTTATCCAGATTTCAAGTCACCAATTCTGTGTATATTCTTTGGCTTTCAAAAGACCGTCATTAAGTAAGGCATACTGTCTTTTCTGCCTTGATTTTGGTCTGTTTCTTTGAAGAAGATGTAGTAGAAATATTTTATAACTGCTAAGGTCATTGTACTGGATGTGTGAAAATTTAATAGTATATAACTCTGGATTTTAGAGACTGATTCTTAGGTTGAAGGTAATTGTTTAAACTTCATATTCAAATCTTTATCTTTCAAAAAATACTTTTCCTATTATTAACTATATAAAATTATTAAAACACTATATTCTTACACTTGAGTTTTGCCCATTTAATTCTGTGAATGCATAACATTTCTCTGTGCGGAATAATGGATTTGATGTCCAGAAAAATGAATCAGTGTCTAAGAGAATCCTTGTATATTGTCTAGAGTTTTTTTCCCCTTGTGTTTTACTTTGATTCGTGTTACATTAGTTGTTACATTATCTATTTCAACATATAGCTCTTCATCCAAAGATATACTTAATTGTCATTTGGGTACTTGAAGCTTTTATCCCTTCTTTATGTGACTTGGGTTCCTCTAATGCACCAGGCACTGTTTAGGCCCTGGAATTTCTGAAGTGTACCAGGGACCTTGTATTCTAATAGAGTAGACCCATGAGAAATATGGCCAGTATTTGGAATATGTAGCTTTTTCTTTCTTTTAGATTTGAGCTTTTAGCTTAAAATTTACCTTACAGTATTTTTTTTTCCTGTGAGTAATCTTAAAGACAAAATCAGGATAATTACAAAGAGTGGTTAAACGTTTGAATAAAGTTTGTCTTCAACTGATTAGAGTTAATGTTAAGAATGTGAAAACATTACTATCAGGCATTTGAGGTATATGAGCAACTTAAAATGGGAACATGAACGTGGGATGTTTACAGTTTGGAATTATCTAGTCATTCTTTAACCAAAACTAAACTGAATGAATATAAATTCTGAGAGGCTCATCTTTACCATTATTGTAATCTGTTTGATTTTTAACAACGTTTTATTATAGAAAGTTTAAATTACCATATACACAAAAAGAGAGAGCAAATAGTGTAGTGAATCTCTGTGGACTCAGTTCCTGCTTCAGTGATCATCAACATGTGGGCCGGGCGCAGTGGCTCACACCTATAATCGTAGCACTCTGGGAGGCTGAGGCGGGAAGATTGCTTGAGCTCAAAACCAGCCTTATTAAGAGTGAGACCTTGTGTCTACTAAAAATAGAAAAAATTAGCCGGGCAACTGAAAATAGAAAAACAAATTAGCTGGGCATAGTGGTACGTAACTGTAGTCCCAGCTACTTGGGAGGCTGAGGCAAGAGGATTGCTTGAGCACAGGAGTTTGAGGTTGCTGTGAGCTAGGCTGATGCCACAACACTAGCCCGGGCAACAAAGCGAGACTCTGTCTCAAAAAACAAAAAAAATTTAGCAATATGTGGTTAATCATGCTTCATCTATAACCTATGCCTGACTTGATTATTTTAGAAAATGTCCTAAACATAACATTTCATCTGTGAAAACTTAAGTATCTATCTTTAAAAGATAAGAGTTAACCATACACACAAAACCACAATACTGTTATCATACCTCCCCCCAAAATGATAATAGTGTACTGTTGATTGTCAAATATCTGGATAGTGTTCATATATCCCGTTTGTATCAGAAAGGTCCTTCCAGGCTGGGCGTGGTGACTCACTCCTGTAATCCTAGCATTCTGGGAGGCCGAGGTGGGTGGATTGCTTGAGGTTAGGAGTTCAAAACTAGCCTGAGCGAGTTCCCGTCTCTACTAAAAATAGAAAGAAATTAATTGACCAACCAACTAAAAATATATATACAAAAAATTAGCCGGGCATGGTGGCGCATGCCTGTAGTCCCAGTTACTCGGGAGGCTGAGGCAGTAGGATCGCTTGAGCCCAGGAGATTGAGGTTGCTTTGAGCTAGACTGATGCCATGGAAGTCACTCTAGCCTGGGCAACAAAGCGAGACTCTGTCTCAAAAAAAAAAAAAAAGAAAGGTCCTTCCGTAACAGGTTCATTTGAAGCTATATCAAAACAAAGTTAAACATTTAGTTGAAACGTTCCTTATTAAGTCTTGAAATCTATAGCAATATCCTTTACCTCTTTTTTTTCCCTTCAACATTTATTTGTTGAAGGAACAGATCATTTGTCCTGAAGAATTTTCTCACATTCTTGACTTGGCAGATTCATCCCTTTGTATGTCATTTAACATGTTCCTCTTTTCCCTGTAAATTGAAGTTAAATCTAGGTATTTAATTAGATTCACATTTGGTTTCTGTCTTTTTTGGTAAGAACATTTTATAGATAAGGTTATATACTTCATAGTATATCATAAGGCTCATAATGTCTGGTCATCTCTTTTCTGTGTTATAAATATTGATCAGTGTGTACAAGTTTTTTTTTCCTGATCCATTTTAAAAGTTGCTAATGGGCCGGGCGTGGTGGCTCACGCCTGTAATCCTAGCACTCTGGGAGGCCGAGGCGGGTGGATCGCTCAGAGTCAGGAGTTTGAAACCAGCCTGAGCAGGAGCGAGACCCCATCTTTACTAAAAATCGAAAGAAATTAATTGGCCAACTGAAAAATATATAGAAAAGATTAGCTGGGCATGGTGGCGCATGCCTGTAGTCCCAGGTACTTGAGAAGCTGAGGCAGAAGGATCCCTTGAGCCCAGGACTTTGAGGTTGCTGTGAGCTAGGCTGACGCCATGGCACTCTAGCCTGGGCAACAGAGTGAGACTCTGTCTCAAAAAAAAAAAAGTTGCTAATGGTTTCAACTGCCAGTTTTTGGTCAGTGACTGGATCTCTTGTTTCATATTATACTCTAATTCTATAATTTTTTCTATATTTACTTCTGGCATTCCATAAAGTTGGCAGTATCAACCATTTGGTTAACCTGAAATGCAGTTTTTATAGAAAAGGCAAGAGAGATGCTCATTTCCTTTCATTTATCAGTTTTTAGAAAGAGTTGGTTCCCTAAAATTTTACAAAGGGGACCACTGTATTTTTTTTTAAGTGTCATTATGAACTCATGAATTTTTAACATGTTTGATATGTTTCACTCCATTATAGTCATTTCTTCTTTTTAAGAGATGGGATCTCACTATGTTGCCCAGGAGTTGCTTGAACTCCTAATCTCAAGTGGTCCTTCTGCTTCAGCCTCCCAAATTGCTGCGATTATGGGCATGAGCCACCACACCTGACCATTACAGTCTACTTTGATGTTCAGATTATTTCATCTTTGATCAATGGGAGTTTTTTCATATTGGCTCCTGATGGTTTTTTTCTTTATTTTTGAGGTGCCAGTCTTTGATAGCTTCTGGAAGGACAAGGTATATACCAAGGTGTACCAAGCTCGTAAATTTTTTGCCCTGTTCTAGAATTGGCCCTTTGTCTTAATAACACTGTTTCTTTTAGAAGTAGTATTTAGAGACTTCATTAGGTGTTGTTTGAAAGAAAATCGGGCTTCACTTGAATAAACAGTCATCTTTCTGGAGTGTTGCAATTGCATGTTCTTTGTCATTGTTTCATATCAAATGTAGACATAGCACAAACTAGCTTTTTAGTTTCCAGCTTACTTTGAGACAGTTATTATTAATTAGATATATTTGGTACATTGAGTGATGTGTTATAAGTTTAAAGTAATCATATGGACTGAGATTGTATGTCCTTCCCATTTTTCTCTCATACATTACTTAATTCTACTGATAGGTCACTTGTCACAAGTGATTCTGTACAATAGATCATACTGTTCTCAGATCACTGAGGATATGTGAAGTTGATTTTGCAATGTAATGATTGATCTTTTTAAATGTAGATTTTAAAAGGGTTGGTGCTAATGGCACAGTTATGTGGTCTGCTATACAATATGATTTGTCACCTCTTTCTTTGCTCCATATATAAGAAGAGAAAGGTAGCAAAGTTTAGTGTATCTATTTTCCCTCAACATTTACTAAGAAATCAAGTGGTTGCTTCATAGCCTGTCCTATTAAACTATGTTTAAAATCTTGAGAAATTTTATAACTTTTAAGGACATTTTAGTAGATGTAAATAAAATTGTAAATTCACTTAATTTTGTCTTGTATCTCATAGTGAATGTCTGGCTTTGGATATAAAATATTAACAAGTCTTTTAATTATGTCTCAAGTGAGGTTGTCAGTAAAAAGATACTATTAAATGGACAACCAAAGGGAGGTTTTTCTCTTTGATACTTTGTCTTTTTAAAATTCTGTACTTCAGAATTTTACTTTGGCTTCATTGTGTCTACATTCTTGCATCAGCATATGTAGGTAAACTCTAGATTTGCATTCTTTCAAAATGTGGTTCTTTATATCTGGAATAATTGTATGTGTCCAGTGCTGGTCTATTGATGTAGGTTTTTGTCCCTTTTTTCCTTCTCTGTACTTGTTATCCATCTGCTCATAGGAATAACAAATTTTCACTATCTTGTTTAATTTTTTCTTTTGAGCATTTCTTATTCTCTGTGAGGGTATGCTTATGGTGGCTTGTTTGTTTTTAATGCTTTTATTATTATTTTTTCTGCCCCAGATGTGGGAGTATATGCAAACCTGAAATTATGCAGGGTTGGGGAGGTGGGTTTTTTTAATGCATGTGACCACCTTCACACCTGCATATCTCATTGGATATAAAATTCTCTGTGAATTCTCAAGGCTCTTTTGCCTAATAACTTGACGTGGCTGAATGTTCAGCTTTGAATAAAATTAGAAAATAGTTTTTTCCCTTTAAGATCATAAAAGATAGAGATTATACATATTACCTAATTCTTTTTCTTTATACCTGAATGCATCCTCACCAGTTGCACGTCTATTCTTTCTTGAGTTAGAATTGTAGTAACATCTTTCTCAGCTACTTTTTCTGTTTGTATAATTTCTGTTTTTGGCTCAACGTCTCTGGAAGTACATCATTACCTAAGAGAAGCTTGTGACTCTCATTCCCAGCTGCCCTCCTATTCTTTCCTCTGTAGGACAGCCCATGTACTCTCGTGAACATGGTGCTGCTGCATCTGAGCGACTTCAGTTGGGGACACCGCCTCCTCTGTTGGCAGCTTGTTTGGTGCCACCTCGCAACCTCATGGGATCCTCCATTGGGTACCATACCTCAGTCTCCAGCCCCACCCCTCTGGTCCCAGGTAAGCTTTGCTACAAATGGCCATCCACCTCACTGATCTTTTATACCTTAAGCTGGCCCAGCCTAAGGGGTGACCTGGCATCCTGATCTGCTGTCGCAGATTCCCATTAAAGCTCTTAAATATTTTATTTTTCTTTTCCTCTGCTTCTTTGGTTTGTCCCTAGTGGCTGCTAGATGATTAGGCCTCCTGTGTGTCTGTCATCTCTGGTGTCTTCTGTATTTACTTTGAGTGTCTCAGTAACAAAGTCATGCTAGTTCCTTGAGTTTCTAATCAGTTAGATAGGAAGATAATATCTACTTAAATATTTTCTAACTAATTATGCATTACAAGAAAAACTAGGTTAATTTTTCTTTAAAACAAAACAAAAATGAACGTGTGGTTTCTTGCTGATCATGGATGAACATGTGCTTTCCACCCTCTGCCCCTCGTTGTATGGACTGGTTGTATATAATGTGATTCTTTCCTCCTGTTGACATGTGTATTTTGAAGACTGTGGAGTTGCTCTGTGGATGTCGCATGATTTTTTTTAAATATTTCTCACTTTGCCTTTAGATCTCAGTTCATCATAATTAACTAAAGGATTTTTAAGTTTATTGGGATTCTCTGTATTTCCAGGAATTATAAAATAAGGTCATTTAATTATGTAACTTCTTTAAAACTTTCTGCAGCCTAAACTGTTGGAGATTTTTCTGGAAAGAGTACCAAGTGGTAACTGAAAACTTTTTTGTCATAATTTGCTGGTAGTTTTTTTAAAGATGAAGCAGTATCTATTTTGTATTTTATACTACATACAATTTTTAAAGTTGACATTTATTAGCCTGAAAGCTGTTATTTTATATATCACTTCCAATCATATCAGCCTAAACACATTTAAATTTAATAAGTATATTAGATTTGCTTTTAAGCTAGGCATATCATCACAGTGCGTGTTTTCATCAGGAGGGCATGCTCATGATTAAGTACTGTCTCTGGTTGTCTTAAACAAGTATTATAAAGAGGAGGGTTGGAGCAAAACTGAAATAATTAGGAAGCCAAAAAAATACTTTTTGGCAGAAAACCATAAGCATAGTGTTATAACCATTGAGGTGAAAGAGTTTATTTGATTTTACTAATCATCATCAAGCAACTTTGAGACTGAATGTGAGTCTTGGAAATGAAAATACAAAAATTTCTAATAAAAGCCAGATGTGGTTGTGTGCGCCTCTCGTCCCAGCTACTCGGGAGGCTTAAGTGGGAGGATTGCTTGAGCCCAGGAGTTCAAGACCAGTCTGGGCAACATCATTTAACATTTTATTACAGGGAAACAGTTTTTAATATATTGATACAATTCCATGAGCTATTTTCAAAAATCAGAAGACAGGGCAAAAATGAGGGTTTGGAGAAGACAAAGAATGCTGATCAGCAGTTCTGGTTCTGATACCAGATATCCCAGAATCACCTGTGCTTTTAATAGCATTTTGTTGTTTTGGCTTTGTGGTGGCCTGTTGATGTTTTGTGCAAGAGGACTGTTCATTCACGAATCTGTATTCTGGGGAGAAATTTAATCTAAGAGGGTGAGTTGAGGGTGAGAAATTTGCTGGATAGAGGACTTCTCTGCATCCTAGTTGTGCTTACTTAGGCAGCAGAGTTAAATGCCTGTAGTGGCCCAGAAGTTCCCGTAAATGTGGATAATTTTCTGAGCTTATACTCTGAATCACATATGTGACTGACCAGTAATAAAGATCTGAATGTACTTTTAATTTTTAGCTGAAACTTAATATTAACTCCATAAAGAATTTTTCCATTAATAAAAATTACATTTATAGATATAAAATTTATCTTATTTAGCTGTTTTATTTAAAAATATATGTATTTAAAATATTATTATATTTATTTAAAATATATGTATGAGAATAGCTGTTATCTCTCCAGTTTAAAGTACAAATAACCAAATGAATAGATTGCAATTTTTTCCCCTTAATTAAAAAAGTGTACAGGAATTGGTGAGACATGATAGATAACCAAGGTAATTCAATCAACTCTTCATATATGGTGTTTGTGTACATGAAAATTTATATTTAAAAATGTCCATTGAAGTTTGGATTAGGTGATTAATACATAGGGTAATATGGTGTTTGTGTACATGAAAATTTATATTTAAAAATGTCCATTGAAGTTTGGATTAGGTGATTAATACATAGGGTAAAAATGACTGGGTGAATGAATCCGAAAATATATTGATATTTAAGAATGGATGCATATATTTATGTTTTGTGATAGTAGCATTTTTTCACTTCCAAAAGGTACATGTATATAGTGTAACACAAAGATAAATACAGTTGGTCCTCCATATCCTCAGGGTCCACATTTGCAGATTCAGCCAACTACAGATTGAAAATATTTTGGGAAAAAACAAAAAATAATACAACAATAAAAAATAATACAAATTAAAAAGCAATATAGCATAACAACTATATAGCATTCATGTTATATTAGGTCTTATAATCTAGAGATGATTCATAGTATATGGAGATTGTGCATAGTTTATATGCAAATACGATGCCATTTTATATAAGAGATTTGAGCATCTGTGGATTTTGGTATCTGCACAGAGTCCTGAAACCAATCCCCTCCAGATACTGAGGGATAGCTGTATATGTGTGAGTTGATATAATTATATTTGTTGAAGAATGTATGTCTTTTAGCATTTTATTTTATAACATCGAGAAATAGTTTAACCTGACTGATTTGTTATGTGTTTTGTTGTTTTCCCTCAGATACCTATGAACCAGATGGTTATAACCCAGAAGCTCCTAGTATTACCAGTTCTGGTAGATCTCAGTACAGACAGTTCTTTTCAAGAACACAGACGCAGCGCCCCAATCTGATTGGCCTAACATCTGGCGATATGGATGCAAATCCAAGAGGTGAAAATGCATTGAAGTTTTTTTGATGCTAAATGTTGTGTAATAATTTGATATAGTTATTACGTTTGCATTTCTGACCTGGCTTTAGGACATTAATGTCTAAATTACTTGTATACCATGTCTTTGAAAGGTGCTATATAATTATCTCAAATATTTTAAATAACTGCATTTCCAAACTTCATTTTAAAGCTATAGTTAGAATATGTTTATTTTTAAATATAAATAATACTAATATTATTTGCTTTTCTTGGTATGATTTTAGGCTGTTTTAATTGTGCCGGGCACTGTACTAGATACTGGGTATAGAAAGATGAAATGGCTGATCCATTGATCCCTTGCCCTCAAAGAACTGATCATTTCAGTGCCTACCTCATTATAATAAAATTACCATTTGACCATTTTTAATACTTATGATAGCAACTATAAGGTAGACCTTTACAAAACTTAGGCACATACCTTAAAATTAAACACAAAACCAAGATTAAATGCAAACTTTTTGTTTTTTTTTGAAACAGAGTCTTACTCTGTTGTCTGGGCTAGAGTGCAGTGGCATCGTCATAGCTCACTGCAACCTCAAACTCCTGGCAATCCTCCCACCTTAGCCACCCAAAGTGCTGTGATTATAGGCATGAACCACTGTACCTGGCCAGCATTTACCTTTAATATAGGTTGATAACCTCCTTCCCCCTCTCCCATAAAAAAGATTGGTTAACAAGTTTGATGGGATTTCATTTTGGTAACTTATCACAGCTAGGTTTCCGATATTTAATTCCAGTTTGAGTGACTGGCAGTGGGCCATACTGAAAATAGTTTTCTGATTTAGTCACATGGTGAACATTTTCTTCTTTTCTATCCTGATTTTATTCACTCTTTTTTACTGTCATCATTTATTACAACTAGAGGATAACAGTTTTTTGTGTCAGGACTACACTAAGTGTGTTTATTTATATTATCTGTCATATTCTTTACAACTCCATAAAAGAGGTACTATTTTTATTCTTTTTACAAGTGAAGACACTGAGGCTTAGAAAAGTTAAGAACTTGCCCAAGGTCACACAGCTATTAAGTGCCAGAACTGGAATTTGAACCCAATCTAATTCCAAAGAATATAGTCTTACCTTCTATGCTATGATGCATATATTGTTACCAAATTATCTGAAATTAGTGGAAAGATAATGTTCTCAATGATTTCAAGTCTTTCCTTTGCCACTAGCCTGGTTTGTCTGTACATTAATGCACAGTAATCCATAGATAATCTCTCTCAGTATAGAAGTCATGTGGTTTGTATATTCTCCAGACTTGCTTTGTTATCTTGGGCAAGTCTCTTAACTTCTAGCTATATGTCTTTCCTTTGTAATAATGTACTTCAGTAAAGAAAAGCTTTAGGCAATATGAAGTGGTAGTGATAACAACTATTTAAGAAAGACACAGTGACATCTCAAATTCTAGAGTGCTTTATCACAGTTTCTACCTCATCCATTAGCTTTCTAAAAACACAAGTTCTACAAAGGCAGTGATCATGTCTATTTATTCACTTATTTATACCCAAGGTCTACTACAGTTGCTGAGCTATAAAATAACTAAATGTTAAATGAATGAATCTTTACGTAGTTATTTCCCTGACTGTGTCACACAGATGAAATGAAACAGACTGTCCACCACCATATCTCTATCCCAGCACCCAGCCCTACATATGTTATTATTTGCTTGGTTGAGTTGCTAAAGTTAGGGGAAATACTCAGGTATAAGAAGTATAATTTTGTGTTGTTATTTACCTTTTTTTCAATACACCTCTTCCTACCCACAGGTAATCTATTAAAAAACCAGTTTTTCATAGTATTTTAGTCTCAACTGTTGAGTGAAATGTGCCAATTTGTAGCACTGGCTTTGGATTTTCTTCCCAACTTTTAAATTTGGAAATTTTTTAAACCTATAGAAAACCAAAAGAAATGCAGTAAACACCTGAATGCCTTCACTTAAATTTACCATTGTTAATACTTTGTCACCCTTAGTCATGAATGCTTATTTGTTTTCTCTCTCGTCTCTCTCTTCCCTCTCCTACCCTTATGTTTGTTTTTTGAACCACTTAAAAGTAAGTGGTAGACACTGAAATACTTTAAGTCCTTTAGCTTCCACCAAAGGATAAGACAGTCCTATATAAACACAGTATTATTGTCACACATAAGAAAATCATAATTCTATAATAATATTTAATCCTTATGATGTGGTGAACTTCCTGTTGTATCATATCAGGAGGCAAATAATGTCCCTCTATTAATGGTGCTAGGTTTGGTTGCTTGCCTAAGGTGATAATTGTTAGATCTCTTCATTGCAAAAGTACGTAATTTGTGGAGTGATAATTTGGTACCATATAAATACCTTATTCTCCAACAACCTTTTGCCAGTAATTTTTTGCATCCATTGATTGATTCATGCCTGAGCCGGTTTATTACATTGGGGTTACCATTGGGTTTTGAAACATGGAGTTATATTTTTTAAAAAGGAGAAAGACATTTGCAAAAGAGACATTTGTTCATTTTTTCTTGATGTCAGGCATTTCTAAAAAGGAAATGATGGTAGTTGAGCTAGTCACAGTTCTTTTTAGCTGTTAGACTAAATATTTTAATCATTTGAAACTCCCCAGAAACTCAGCAATGTGAATTTTTGTTTCCAACAGCTGCTAACATTGTGATCCAGACTGAACCACCAGTTCCTGTTTCAATTAATAGCAACATAACCAGAGTAGTTCTTGAACCAGATAGCCGAAAAAGAGCTATGAGTGGTTTGGAAGGGCCACTCACAAAGAAACCTTGGCTGGGAAAGTAAGATAACTTGCTAATTAGTAACATCTAATTGGTGTCGGTTTTTTGCATTATTCATAAAATTAAGAGTTGTCATTAATCAATTTTTAAACTATTGTGTCTCACTAAAATGTGTGTCTCAAAGTTAGGGTTCCAGGAGATATCTTTAGAATGTCCTAAAAATTGAAAATTAACAGAATATTCATAAGAGATAATTATAATTTGTGCCTATGTATTTCTTCACCTAACGTAATATTAAAAATTATCGAGAAACTGAAAATAAACAGAAAAGAAGAAAAAAGTTCTATACCTTTGCAGATGTTGAAAAAGACTGGTCAGTCCTTAGTTTAATATTAGATTCCTTAATAATTATGGTAGTTTTTTTTTTTTTTTGAGACAGAGTCTCACTTTATTGCCCAGGCTAGAGTGAGTGCCGTGGCGTCAGCCTAGCTCGCAGCAACCTCAAACTCCTGGGCTCAAGCAATCCTGCTGCCTCAGCCTCCCAAGTAGCTGGGACTACAGGCATGCGCCACCATGCCCAGCAAATTTTTTCTATATATATTAGTTGGCCAATTAATTTCTTTCTATTTATAGTAGAGATGAGGTCTTGCTCTTGCTCAGGCTGGTCTCGAACTCCTGAGCTCAAACGATCCGCCCACCTTGGCCTTCCAGAGAGCCAGGATTACAGGCTTGAGCCACCGCGCCCGGCCTGGTAGTTTTTTTAACATATGATTTTTTTTTTTTTTTGAGACAGAGTCTCACTTTATTGCCCAGGCTAGAGTGAGTGCCGTGGCGTCAGTCTAGCTCACAGCAACCTCAAACTCCTGGGCTCAAGCAATCCTGCTGCCTCAGCCTCCCAAGTAGCTGGGACTACAGGCATGTGCCACCATGCCCGGCTCATTTTTTCTATATATATTAGTTGGCCAATTAATTTCTTTCTATTTATAGTAGAGATGGGGTCTCGCTCTTGCTCAGGCTGGTCT
>VSMD01102864.1:180019-220133 GCA_008750895.1 Mirza zaza | reverse complement strand
GCATATGAGTATGTGATATTACGTATTTCCCTAAGTGTTACATAAACAAACTGCCTTACTTTGCATCTGGGGGCCAACACCAACTCCAGTTACGTTGAGAAAATCGGAGCATCTTCCAGTTTTTAAGCCCTGAAAGAAGCTGAAAAATACTTGAGACCTATTTTCTTAGACATCTTCACTCACCAAAGCTGGAAACTTTTCTGCATACTGTGCAAGATGGCAGCGACATTTGTCCAAATTTTATAGAAGCCCTAATGCCCTTTTTATAAAGCTGTCTAAGAGTCCACATGTGGGGTAAGTGCAGGGCAAGACATTAAGGAGAAAATGAGAGAGAAATAAAAACCTCAAAGCAAAGTAGTAAGAGGTAAAATGTGCTGGCAGTCAAGGGTATGCTGTGATGAAGAAAGACCTCAAATACGGCTCACTACAAAGCTGCCCCAGCAAACATCCCGATAACTACCACCAGACATCACCACCCACCACTAGCAACAGCTATCACCATCCATAACCATCACCATCAACTACCACCACCAACAACCATCACCACTAACCACCACTAACCACCACCAACAACAACCATCACCATCAACCACCACCACCAACCATCACCACTAACTACCACTAACCACCAACACCACCACCCATCACCACTAACCACTAACACCAACCATCACCACCAACCACCACCACCAACCATCACCATCAACCACCACCACCAACCATCACCACTAACTACCACTAACCACCACCATCACCACCCATCACCACCAACCACCACCAATAACCATCACCACTAACTACCACTAACCATCACCACCACCAACCATCACCAACAACCATCACCACTAACTACCACTAACCACCACTGCCACCCATCACCATCAACCACCTCCACCAACCATCACCACTAACCACTAACACCAACCATCACCACCAAACACCACCAACAGCCATCACCATCAACTACCACCAACCACCATCACCACTAACACCAACCATCACCACCAACCACCACCACCAACCATCACCACCAACCACCACCAACAACCATCACCATCAACCACCATCAACAACCATCACCATTAACTACCACTAACCACCATCACCACCACCCATCACCATCAACCACCAACAATAACAATCACCACTAACTACCACTAACCACCACCACCACCCATCACCATCAACCACCACCACCAACCATCACCACTAACTACCACTAACCACCACCAACCATCACCACTAACCACTACCAACAACAACCATCACCACCAACCATCACCAACAACCACCACCCCTGAATGCAAGAGCAAACAGAAGATAACACAGGTCCGGGAAGTGTCACAGAGCAGCAGGAAGACCGGAGGTCAGGTGGCTGAAGGAAGTTCCAAGTTTTAAACACCAGAGGTCAATCCCCGTGCTTACGAGGAGAATCAAAACCCAAATGGGAAGTCCATGCACAAGAGTCCACGAGGGAAGACATGAAGGTTGCACTTACATCTCTTGAAAACAAAATCATTTCAGAGACAGCGCAATGAAAAGTGTATGACCACGGTGGAAAAGAACACGTTAAAGGCAGAAGTTGTGTGGCTTCTCTGTGGTAGCGTACCTGCTCGTCTGCACAAATAAAGACACGTGTGCTCCACAGACTGTGTGGCCTCCACAAAGTCACACCACAGCTGAAGTCAGCACGCAGGCCAGCCTAGCACCAAAACCAAAAACATTCTCACTGCACGCACCGCCATGGCTTTATTTTTGAACACAAATGGCCTGCGTTGGAAAAAGAGTTCAAAGCATTCTGCTGCGGAGAGTCTTTGTAAATTTTCCATTTCCAGCTCCAACAATCTAAAAACCGCCCAGGTAATTGTACATACTACTAAAGGGGCGGTGGGGGGCGGGGGGAGCGAGGGAAAAAAATCAATAAAAGATTATATAATTGTATTTCTTATCTTCCAGTGCTGAAGCTATCCATAGAAAATCTAGTTATCAGAAGACATCCAACCTTGACAAGGTTAGCCTGGATTTGCCAGAGAGGAGCTTGTGATTTCTTAAACCGTTATTATGGTGATCACCGTCATTATGGAGTAGGTGCATGCACCTTTTAATTTGGTTGTCAAGGGAGACAGGGAGCCATAATTAAGGCTAAAAGATGGAGAGTGGAAGCCTTATTAAAGGATATATTGAAGATGGGAATTTGATCTGAGAATTAGATTCTGATGAGAGGTGTTAGTGCAGCCGTAGCGCTGCTGAGTGACAGGGAAGCCACACAGGCAATTACAGCGACAGGCGTCTCCCTAATCTCTACAAGCCCAAACCCGCAGTCGCATCCATTCAAATTAATTTTTATGAAGCCTGAAAATTTATAGCTTCACCAAATTGGAAATTTGTTTGTTTATTGTCCACGGGAAATGTGTCGAGGGGTGGGGGCGCAAATGACACACCCGGAGCCCGTCACGTCCGTCCTGCCAGTCTTCTTAACGTGTAAAATTAATAATACGAGATTAATCTGAAGGCTGCCGGCTTTTATGAAAGCTGATGGACCCTTCGCGGCCAAACATTATTACGATTATCGGCGGGAAGGTCACAGGCGGGCGTGCAAAAGTCACGGTGGATTCAGGAGCTTCCCACGTGGAGCAAAGGATTTGGAATTAAAAAAAAAAAAAGAAAGAAAGAAAGAAAGAAAAAAAAAAACAGGTTTGTGCTGTTTGGTGCTATAAGTGAGGAATCAGTCTTCCTTGCATTGCTGAAACTGAAATTTTCGGGGATGGGTTTTAAACAACTTTGGACATAGTTATTTCAAGATGTCTGTTCAGGAGAGATAGCAATAGTTCATTACCATGCACACTGAAAACCTATTTTAAGGAGTACTTTGCGGCACAAAGATTAATTTACCACATCGGTTTTTTTTTTCCTCCCAGTAACACTAATGTAAATAATTGTTGTACCTTAAATTGGCATTATATTTTGATAGTCTAGTTTTTTTTTTTAATATACAAAGAACTGTTCAGTGGAACTGTTTAGAAACACGGAAATAGAGACAGAAAATAGAAGTCTCCGGGAACAGCTCTCAATTTAAATCCCATTTATTGTTCTGATAGAGTGTGGTAGCTGAAGATGTTTCACCATAATAATGACGTTAGGACTATGATTATTTTGCAAATAAGTGTCAAACAAAAGTCAGAATTTTTTGTTTTGTGATTTGGATACAGCAAAATCTGAAAACTCACCCCAATTAAAAGTTTTTTTGTTTTTAATTTCCTATCTGTTAATCTCCTCTTAAATTTATCTAATAGGGCTTTTACATACATATAAAGTTGGGCAAAGCTCTGTGATGTTACCTAGGGGTAATTTTCATAAGCTCTCCTAGTAATAAAAGTGTATTAATATTATCATTCCATAAAACAGAAGCCAGTAGACGGTACCTACACATAGAGGAAGAAAAAATAAAATACATTCTTAATATTGAAAGCTGAAGATACTAAAAAGAGGTAACATATCTATATTTTGGAGATGAAGTAGGGAAATGGGAAGTAGACAAAACCTACACACTAGTATTATTTATAAAGTCTCATGTTAAACAGCATAAAACTATTCTCTGGGGACATGGTGATTTAAAATCTGAAAAATTAAATTATTTGAAATTATTTGAATAGTTACCTTTGGGGGCACCAAAGTGGGTATGAGGGTGCTTCAGAGAAAGAGTTTTTCTTGTTTTTATAATGTGCCTACATTTCTCCGATAAAATGTTTAAAATTATATTTAAAGTTATTATGTAGACATTCAGTATTGTTTGCAATAGCTTCTAATCATTACATCAAATGATTCAATGTAACTTTTTTTTGCGAGAGATTAGATACTCTGCAAAGAAGCATGACTGAAAGAGATTACTAACGCGCTTCTCCTGAATTTTGGTTCTAAAATTAGTTTAAAGCCAGCAATCATTCCACGATGCAAATTCTCCCATCTATTCTTTTATGATAGAGAGCATGCTCTCTTATCTGGAGCTAAAAGTGGGTGCAGGTGACCCAATATCTCACATAGACCAGTGGTTCTCATCTGGGAGTGATTTTGCCCTCCCGGGGACATTTGGTGGTACGTATGACATCTTTGATCTTCGCACCTGGGAGTGTTTTTGGCATCTAGTGGGCAGCGTCTAGGGGTGATGTTAATCACCCTACAGTGCAAGGGCACTGGAGCTAGACAGTCCCAAGGGCAAGGTACTGGAGCTTTCTAGGTGGGACATTCATACCACACGTCTCCTTTGAGACCATTGCCAAGCTCTTCCACTGCTACGGTAGCCAAACGCGCCTCCGCCTCACTTCGATTTTCATGTATCAAGTCAGTAAAGTAAGCGTAGAAATTAAGAATCGCAAACATTCTTACAGCTCGTTAAACTTTGATCCCTTTGCTCTGCGTATGAGTAAAACTCAAGTGTTCAAAATTAAATAGCAAGTCGGAAGTAAAGTCAAAACAAAACTTCCTGCCTCTAGACCCAAACTCCTCGCGTGCATGATTTCTGACACGCTGGGGCAGAGCGAAGCCTGGAGAACCACCTTCCGCGGGTGTCTGCTCACCTGGTTCCATCGCAGGCCACCTGGTTCTGGCCTCCCCATGCAGGTGGTTTAGGTGTCTAAGTGCCACGTAGTGTTCCTAATACCTTGAAGGTCTTAAATTAGGGGCTCTCTAGCCAAGTTAAAAAAAAAAAAAAAAGCAACCAATACTTTCTTGATCTCAAATGTCTTTACTTAATAAAATACTTCGATGGTGAACTATATCTCTTGGAATGAAAACTGAATTTCTACAGAAGCGGAGCCGAGAGACCTGGATGTAGAAATTTAGCACAGTTACAGACACTTATCTCTCTTGATTCTGATCCCGAAACTTCTTCTTTGATAGCGAGAAATCCTGTCTTGATTCAGATGCCAGAGAGGACAAGAGAAGTGTGGAACTTTAAACCTCCTTGTCAGACCGACCGCCTTCACCTTCTCACGTTCCTACCCTCTGTTACAAAATAGAGTTCCCCAGGTCTATGGCTGCTTAATTAAATTCAGCTCGTTTCAAAGTTATAATTATTTTAACAATGATACTTCAGGGTGCAATAATTGGATGTTGAGGTCAAGTGAATAATATCTTAAAGCCCCTCTAATTGAGGATTACAGCATAAATAATTCACATTGGAGCTTTGCATGTCTGCAAACAGTAACACTGCGAATTTTCCTAGGAGGTGAGATCCTGAAAAAGTAATTACGATGAACATGGATCTTGGTGATTGATTAGATTCTGAATCCGCCTAGAACCTCCATGAGAAGGTTTTCAGTTGTGCTTGTTCTACAAATAAACTGAAGTATTTGATTTGGTGAGCTGGTTCTTGGCTACCAAGGGGGCAGAGTGAATTCATACTTAGCGTGACGAAGGACAGAGCGTATAAATTACATTCAAACCAGTGAAACGTAAAACACCTGATGCTTTTCTGGACCTGGGTGTTAGAAACCTGTTACCAACATAGACAGGACTTAATTTCTTTGACAAGAGTCTCACTCTGTTGTCCAGGCTAGAGTGAGTGCCGTGCCGTCAGCCTAGCTCACAGCAGCCTCCAACTCCTGGGCTCAAGTGATCTTTCTGCCTCAGCCTCCTGAGTAGCTGGGACTACAGGCATACATCTCCATGCCTGGCTAATGTTTTCTATATATTTTTAGTTGGCCAATTAATTTCTTTCTATTTTTAGTAGAGACTGGGGTCTCTCTTGCTCAGGCTGGTTTCAAACTCCTGACCTTGAGCAATCCTTCCGCCTTGGCCTCCCAGAGTGCTAGGGTTACAGGCGTGAGCCACCGCGCCTGGCCAAGACTTTCTTTTTAAGTTTTTCATTGTGGAAGTCTAAACTCCATCCAATTCCCTACTAATTTTGTTTGTTTTATTTACTTTTCTGCAACACTATTTTTAAGAGGCACACAAAGTAACACACACAATTAAAATACTAGGTAGGAATATAAAATGACCAATATCAATTGGCTGGTTCATAATTTGAGTTAGGGGTATCTACTGCAGCATCACAGTGAAGACATTCCCTTTTTGTCTCTTTTTCTCTCCATATCTCCCCCTTGCCTTGGTTTTATATTTTTTTTCAGCATATTATGGGGGTACAAATGTTAAGGTTACGTACATTGCCCTTGCCCCCCCCTTGAGTCAGAGCTTCAAGCGTGTCCATCCCCCAGTTGGTGCACATCTCACTCATTATGTATGTATATACCCCTCCCCTCCTCCCCCACCACCTGCCCGACACCCGACAGATAAATGTTATTCCTTTATGTCCACTTAGGTGCTGATCAGTTAATACCAATTTGCTGGTGAGTGCATGTGATGCTTATTTTTCCATTCTTGGAATACCTCACTTAGTACAATGGGTTTCAGCTCTATCTAGGAAAATATAAGAGGTGCTCCATCACCGTTGTTTCCTAAAGCTGAATGGTTGTCATGCCTCCTTCTCCTGTTTCTGTCCTTGCTGCCACCACTCTTGGCCCCGCCCCAACCCTCCTCCTCCCGGGGCCTCCCTCCGACTCAGGCACCTGTCCAGGCATCTCTCTCAGAACTGGCCTACTTTGCGGCTCGCCACGCTCGACACGAAGTGACCAACAAAGGGATTCGGCATAAAAAGAGCAGTGATTTGCAGAGGGCAGCACTCATGGTGGCTTTAGCCGATTATAATGTGGAGAGCTCTTCAACAAACGCTATTTGGTGCAATAGTTTCCTTTTAGCAAAAATAAGAACTGTGCACTTCTAGCCATGTCAGAGGCACAGGGGCTGGTGCTGCTCACTTGCCCGAAAAAAGTGAATGTGTAAGACCAGAAGAGAATCTGACATCATGTTTTATGGGACTCTGGAGCTCAGCAATGAAGACCTGTGAGGCTGATGGGACAGGTGGCAAGGAGGAGCCCTTTGATGTCCCCAGCCACGAGCTTCAGAGGAATTTCCGGCTGAGGTGCAGGGGCAGGAAACCAGCAAAGGGCAGCTGCCTCCTGGCGTTGACCTGCTGAAGTTCAGGTCAGGAGAAACCAAGGCAGCTGATGTCCAAGGGCAGAGGGCTGGAAGGAGAGAGGTGCACAGAGATGCCCTGGCCCCCTGCTGGACATCCCCGGCACCCACAGCAGAGCGCTGAGCGGATCTCCACGTCTGGGGAAACCACCCAGGTTGGAGCAAGCCCTCATCGGAGCAATGGGGGTCTTGCTTCCACCACGGGGAGTGAGCAGACCAGACTAAAATCGCACGCTCTGGTTTTGCTTAAAAGTCCTTAAAGCAAGGTTTCAAGGAACCGAATTCTTGCCGAGTAACTTGAATATGAATGAAGCGCAAGAATATTTATAATAAAACAAAATCACCCAGCACCCGGCGTGGGAGAAGTTCACGAAGTCTGGCATCCAGTTAAAGATAACCGGACACAGCAGAAATGCAGCCAGAGGGCTTGTATTTAGGATGAAGATGGATTGGTCCAAACTGAGGGAGAAAGAACACCAGGAGAAGCAAAGTCATTGAGGCAACTGCCAGGACTGCGTCCCGCACATCTCAACGTTAAACAGACGTGGAAGACAGGAGTGGAAGGACCCAGAATGAACAAAAATTAATTCCAGAGGGATAAAAGATCTAATTTTAAAACCTAAAACTATAAAAAATTCTGGAAAATATAGGGAACTATCTTTTAAATCTTGGGTTAATTAAAAATTTCTTAATATCGTACAAAAAGCATGACCCCATAACAGAAAAAGAATCCATAAATTATACTCCACCAAAATTAAGAAATGTTATTTGAAAGAAATTGTAATAATAATAAAAAGAAACCCTGGAAATATCTTTTCAAAGAATATATCTGATAAAGGGCTTGTATCTAGAATATAAAAAGATACATAAAGAACTCTCAACCCTCCCCCCCCCCAAATAAGAAAACAGGTCATACAATTTATACATTTGCAAAAGATTTAAGCAGAAACTTCACAAAGGTGGGATGGCAAACACATATGGGGAAAAAAAAAAAACAATCATTAGTTATTCAGGAAATCCAAATTAAAGCCACCATGTGTGGGTCTATCAGGGTGGTTAGCATTTTAGAAGAACCAGACATGGGTGTGGACGTGGCCAATCGGTCTCTGAGACGTCACAGGAGGGAATGCGTTATCACACAAACACTCTGGGAACAGCTCGGCGATTCCTTTGAAACCGAAATGGACACTTAACATGTGTCCCAACAGAGGAGACAGACACCCGTAGAAACATCATCTGTGACAGCAGAAAACTGAAAACCAAAGTTCGCCGACAGGTGAAGGGTGTAAACACAATGCGGTCTCTTCCTGCAGGGGAGTGCTACTGAAGAGTTAGAAGGAATAACCGGATGGCACGGGCAAACCACACGGGCGAATCTCAAAACAATTGCGCCGAGTGAAAGAAGTCACGAAGAAAAGAGCATGCATGCTGTGTGTTCGCATGCATAAAGTCTCTTGAAAAGGCAAAGTGACCTGGAGCGACAGGAAGTGGGTCACTGGGGATGGGGCCCTTGCCCTTGGCTGGGGTTGGGGCAGGGGGGTGGGCCTCGAAGGGAAACCGGGGACTTCCGCCGAGTGCTGTTCTGTGTTCACTCTCTGGGGTGCGGTGACGCTGTCATGCGTGTAGAGGCGTGTCACAGCTCACCAAATCGCACGCCTTAAAGACATACCATTTATCATATGCAAATTATATCGCAACGGAAAGGAATTATGTAAATGTGTGGATTACAGGTATACGTTTTTATTTCCTGAATTTGCTGGGAATTGGGATACATTGGGCTTTGACTTCCTTATCTGCTAATGCCTGCATCAGAGCTAGGTGTTTTGAAAGTCCTCCAAAATTGAAATCGAGGCATTTTGTATTTTTTCTATAACCGCTTTGATAGCCGCCCATTTACAATTCTGGTTGGTTATCTCTAAACGGTGAAATAAAGAGTCTTTGTTCATACCTCCATCGTCTCCCACCCTCTAAGATCCCCCAAATCCGCAGAACTCATTTTACCCCGAAGAAGCTTCCCTAAATTTCGTACATATCCGTTGAAAGGAGGCTGATAAAATGGGAAATCACATTCCCATTTTACCCTATTGAGAAACGATCTTTAAATAATAAGGCTCAATCTGCCACTTGACAAATCAGGGTAAGGGAAGGCTGATAATATTTCTAGATGACAGATCAGTTGTGTCTTTTTTTTTTTTTTAAGAAAAAAAAAATCTCTAAATTGCACTTTAATCAGAATCACGCTCAGCGAGACGAGTCTCCAGGCAACCGGGCTGAGACGGCCGCATCTGATAAGAAAGATCCTCAGGACCAGGGGAGAAAAATCCCTCAGCTCTCCCCTTTGTCAGAAGTGCGTTGCATTTGCTGGCGCGAGTTTCAGAGGGGTGGTGAATGCAAATGATGGAAATTGCCTTCTCAAAGATCACAGAGCCGTTCAGCGTGCCCAAGTGTGGCGGGCACATCTCCACTTTGCAGCTCGAATGCTGGCTGTACGAGGCGTTCACTATCAAGGGCGTGCCCCGCCGTGCCCCAAACCGGCTGTGACAGAGCACCCACCCTGAACCTCTCTGCACGGGGCTTCTCTGTGGGCGGTGCCGGATCATCCTCGGTGCTAGCAGAGCTGATAACCCCCAAGATATAGGGAGGGGCTGGGGCTGGGGAGGGACCGAGGTGGGTGGAGCACAGACCTCCCTGCCTGTTGTGAGTCGGTGAATTTCCGTCCTATCCCTTAAAAGCATAATTTCTTAGCAAAAGAAAGATTACCTGCATTGCACTGGGGGAAAAAAAAAAAGGAAATTGTTTTCTTTTTATTTATTTATTTATTTGTCTAGCCTATTATGGGGGTACAGATGTTAAGGTTACATATATTGCCCTTGCCACCCCTCCCCTCTCAAGTCAGAGCTTCAAGCGTGTCCATCCCCCAGTTGGTGCACATCGCACTCATTGTGTATGTATACGCCCATCCCCTCCCCTCCCCGCCTACCAGACAACCCGATAGATGTATACCATGGAGTACTACTCAGCCATAACAAACAACAGTGATACAGCACCTCTTGTATTTTCCTGGCTAGAGCTGGAACCCATTCTACTAAGCGAAGTATCCTGAGAATGGAAGAACAAGCACCACATGCGCTCACCAGCAAATTGGTATTAACGGATCAACTCCTAAACGGACATACAGGAAATTGCTGACAGAATTTGTGGCAATGTGCCTTGAAGTCATGCTGACCTCCGGCGAGGCTAAACAAAGCGCATTTCCTAATTTCCTTACAGGGATGGTGGGTTCAGAGGGCCCCAGACGTGGCTCAGGTATAGCTGCTGCCACTTACTAATTGTGGACACCTGGATAGGACACACAGACTACGAGCCTCAGCTTCCCCATTTAGGATAAATATGGCTGTACATATTTATCATCTTAAGAGCCAGAGCAAAGACCAAATCTAATGGACTCAAAATACCCTCCTCATCTGCCACATTTTAATTGCTCGAGGAATGTCAGTTTTCTATCACCCCGAATATCAGTTTTCTATCACCCACCTCCAATCATTCATTAGACTTGATAAACTCTCTTTGATTTGGAGAAATATTTAGTTTTGAGAAGTAACAAAAAAGAAAGTCCTTCTATCCTATGGGAGAACAAACCCATTCACTTCAGCGAGCCTAGTATAGGAGGAAAATATCTGAGAATTGAATTCCAAGTACGTAACTTTGAGTAAGGCTGTTAAAATGCTTCAGTTTCAATTTGTACCAGGGGTGGGGATGTTTAATCAGGTTTGCAAACTCCGTAGGATACTTTTGAACATAACAGGCATCAAAAATATTTCCAAGAATTAATGATGTTGTCCAAACCACCGTAGTATAATTATCAGGGGCCGATTAACTTTTTCTGCTTATTTGCTCATCTTATGTAAATATTGATATTCAAATAAGAAAAGAAAGTTACCATTCGTTTTCTTCATCTGTGATTGTAAGTTAATTTATTTTTTAACTTTTAATTTTCATAATAACTTTTATCAAATGAGTTATTTACTTAGATAAATTGGGCAGAATTATAAAAATTAAAGTGCTTTAACTTTGAACTTCCTCTTGGACTGCTCTCTGCTTAACAATACTTAACCCACGTTCACTCATTAATTTATTAAGTGATTAAGTTCTATTCTGCGCTGTGCTGGTTGTGAGGAATACAGGAATAGCAAAGTCAGATTTGGTTCAGGCATCAAATCCTTTACAGTCTAATGGGAAGAACGAGAGTGGGCTATAATAATAGGCGTAAAAGCGACTAATTGCATGATAATTGGGAGTAACGCAGGTGCGATCAGCACATCATGGACAGACTTCATCCTACTGAGGGACATTCGGACAGCATCTTTGGTACAAGTGATGGTGAGGACTTTGGTCTTCCCTCTGGGGCATCAGGAAACTACTGGAGGCTGTTCGGCAGAGGACTGCAACGATGCCATTTTCTCTGTGAATAAGCATCCCTGGGCTGCTCTGCGCATTACAAAGGTGCACGTGTGATTTAAGGCAGATTTGGGAATTTATATACTCGAATATTGGCTTAGAGTGAGGTAGTAAAGTGGAGGATGAGATATATTAGACATAAGAGGATATAAGGTAAATATAATTTAGTGACCTATTGGATTTGGAAATTGGACATTTCAAGGGGAAGACAACAACCTGAGCCACCAGTGTTCATGCAGTGAGAGGGTCATGGCACACGCAAGTGGCGGCTTTGCCAAGACCAGTTACTCTGTGGATTTGGGGATAAATATAGCTGTATTATATTTATCATCTTAAGAGCCGGAGCAAAGACCAAATCTAATGGACTCCAAATACCCTCCTCATCTGCCACATATTAATTGCCGGAGAAATATCAGGCTCAGACACACCCAGGCTCAGACATCGTGGGCATTGGCGATATCCTTGAACCTCCCAGGGATGCTCATACATTATTGTGGTCGAGAACACGGATTTAACAGCGATGCCCGTGGCACCTGCAGACAGCGCTCTAAAACCAGCTGCAAAACACACAATCACGGCATGCACGCGCCAACCCCCCCCCCCCCCCCCCCCCCCCCCCCGCACCCAGGTGGTAACTTTCTGGTTTTTGACACATTCTATCCTGTATCTTTCTTGTTTCACATTAAGTACTAAAAGCATTTGGATTTCAGGAAAGGTTTTGATCATACTACCACTTTCCTTTTTCTTTTCTGCGGTGTTTCAATTACGATAGCTCACGCGGAAGGAAGGAAGTTCATGCGCGTGGAGATAACGCTTTGTTACTGGCTGGGGAAGCGCCCAACATCCGCCTTCCGCCCGGACGCAGGGCCCCTGCGGGAAGTGCCCTGGAGACCAAGCTGCTGTCCACACACCACCTCCATCCACACTGCCGTGGCCCTCGAGCAGGGCCCCACTGAACAGCACCAAGACAGTTGCCGAAGGGATTCACCAGCCGCCAAAGTGTGGGTCACGTCGGTGACCTCTCCGAAAGAAGATGCCGTTTTTGTATATTCACATGGCCATAAAGCCTCACAGAATCCTAGTTCATTCCCCGTCTTCCCATCACGTTATAAATGCTTCTTTTTTTTTTTTTTTGAGACAGAGTCTCGCTTTGTTGCCCCGGCTAAAGTGAGCACCGTGGTGTCAGCCTAGCTCACAGCAACCTCAAACTCCTGGGATCAAACGATCCTCCTGCCTCAGCCTCCCGAGTAGCTGGGACTATAGGCATGTGCCAACCATGCCCGGCTAATTTTTTCTATATATATTAGTTGGCCAATTAATTTATTTCTATTTTTATAGTAGAGACGGGGTCTCGCTCTTGCTCAGGCTGGTTTCAAACTCCTGACCCTGAGCAATCCGCCCGCCTCGGCCTCCCAGAGAGCTAGGATGACAGGTGTGAGCCACCGCGCCCGGCCTATAAAGGCTTCTGGTTGCCGTTTTTCTTGTCCTTAAACATTGTTCCTTCCAAAACCCTGGGCATCTGGCCAAGCCATTAATACCTTCTCATAAATCACCAATTTCCCCTTCAATCAAAATTAGCAACACAACACACACACACACAGTTGTCCTTCCCCATTCTACGCCGGGGTCACTGTGCACGCCCTGACTCTAATCTCGCTCTCCACTCAGAGTTTGAACGTCGTGGGGGTCACTCGCAAATGGACCCATCTCATTTCCCGCTCAGCCAGAGGCTCACAGAGAAGTCCGTTCGGAGCCTCAGGTGCCTATAGAGACTCGGGCAGTAATGGGGCGAAGTCGGGCACATGGGTGATTGGAAAGTCTACTCTGGCATCTTCCTTGTGCTTTCAGAAGCTACTTAGACTCAGTCCTATCCAGGCCACCTGTATTCAGCTGTGACCAGCACCACACTCAACGTCTGATGGCCCGTGCATGTCGTGTCCTGTTTACAGGACAGAGGGTGAACACAGAACACAAAACACAAACGCAGAACACAAAGAAAAACATGGGTACACGTACAAACGGTTGACTCCAGTAGTAATACACCAGGTCAATTTTATTTTTATACTCTAAAAAATTAAAGTTAGTTCCTTGCATGTAACCACCCAGGCGTGGCCGTGGTAGCCATAAATTCCGTTCTGGAATGCATAGCCTTAGGGAAGCAGATATCCCCTGACTCAGAATCTCCAGGTGGTTGCTGTAGGCACTAGGCATAGATAAAGGACCGAGATTAGCAAGGATGGGCAAGGTGAGCCACAGGGGGCATTTCTCATCCCCAGCTTCTCTTAGGGTGACCCCCTAAGATCTTTGGCTGGACCCCGGCGGCTGTGCCTGGCTTAGGTCGCCCCTCCCTTGAAGGGTCTTACCCATCATTGACTAACCAGCCATCTTCTGGGGTGTACACAGCAATCACAGGAACAATATGTTTATCGTGTGGGTTCCAGACCCCCAGTGCTGTGGGGTGGGGCCGCTCTTGCTACTCGCAGCTCAGGTCGTTTGTTACGCCTCTAGGAAACACCTTTGTTTATCACAGGGAGCCTGTCCAGAACACATTACTTTCAAACACTCTGGGCAGAACACATACATTACTCACTAACTTTAATTCTTAAGCTAGGAAAATATATGTCAGTCCCCTACACATGCACATTACATGGTGGCCGGGTGCCTGCTGGTTAGTGCATCACTCTCTGAGCTCTTGGTAGCAAGCCACAGCTTGGTTATTACACACTCCAGCCTGGTGATTAACAAAAACAGGGCAGCAAAGTGCCCGAGGCCTCTGGCTACGTCATGGGCAATTCCACCTTACTGTTAGTCACCGAGGCTCTCGAGGTGTGAGTGAGTGAATCTGGCCGACGGTTCGGGTTTCGGGGGTACAGGGTGGCTGCAGAGGGTGTGTGCATGGTCAAGGTGGAGGGGCAGGGAGTTTACTGGGATCGAAACAGTAGGGACAGTGGAAGATTAGTAGGGTCATTTCACAACCCACTACCCCTGTGGATTGAATTCACTTTGAAAAGATCGGCCTATGGACGGAGGAAGATTTGCTGCACTGAGATCGACTTTGTTTTGGCATAACAGCTTCATGCTGTTGTCACACTGGGCTTCTTTGCACTAATCTCTCAGATTCAGGGAAGGATTAAACTTTCCCATAGGAAGTTACAGCTGGAAAGTGTCTTCACGGCAGTGCATAAACTCACATGCACGTTAACTACATCTGCCTTGGTAACCACAGCTCCCCGTTGGCTAATTTTTTTTTTCTTTTTTGACAAGTAGCAGGAGCATGTTATATAGAGACATGGGAGCAGATAGCAGCAGAAACAACCCAGAAGTGAAGGTTCTTTCCTCAGTAAGGAAGATGAATGTAGGGAGTGGTGGGCAGAGGGATGTGAGGTGCGTGGAGAAGACGATGACTCTTTTCCATCATCTGACTTCACTACACTTTACCTTTAAACACATCTGCATATTTTACATGAACAAAAATAATAAAATGAAATGAAATTTCACCAGAGATCTAGAATCTATAAAATGGAGAACTAGAGTCTATAAGACAGAACCCAGTGGAAATTATAGATATGCCATTAACTATTATCACATTTAATAATCCAGTAGAAGCGTTAGGATAAGATACTAGAAACAGAAGAGAGGACCAGTGAAGTGGAATATAGATCGAGACAAAACGTATAGAACAAATCACAGAAGAAAGAACAGAAACACATGGAACAAAGGTTTACAAGATATATGTACCCCACGGTGAAGGAGTATAACATACACGTATGATTTCCAGAAAAATACAGATATGGGGGAGGGGGAAGAGAGAAAGAATGAGAATGAACAGGACAGAACAAAGATTCTAAGAAAGACACTCCAAGAATTTTCCAAGCCTGACAAAAGAAATCGAGTTATATATTCAAGAAGCTAGACACATATTCTAAGAACCACTGCTTGACACACAATGATTCAACTTCTTAAAACAAAGATAGAGGGGGGGAAATACCTTAGAATCATCCAGCGCTGTTGCCAGAGGTTATTTTTAAAGGAACTAACAGAGAGATGGTGGGGTCTACACACGCCAGAGCGGCGTCTCACGGCGATGGTGATAATGATGGAGAAGACGTCCATGGCAAAGTAAACCTGAGGGAATCCCTCCCCTGCAGACCTGAGCTGATAAACATGTCAGAACGAGTTCCGCTGCACAAGTGGAAGGTCCCAGCCTCTTGGTTATGCAGGAAGTGAACCGCCAAGAAAGAAGACCTGTGGCTGGTACTAAATATGCATTAATTATTTATAAAGACGGTTGTGCTCATGCGGATGGTGTTTGAAATGAGGTCTTTGGCCCCCCTCGTGGAGGGAGGGGCAGGCACAGGTGGAGCTGCCCTGGGGTGTCTCTGCCATCAGCACCCGTACCCTCCTTCCGCTCCAACATGCTTGGGAGACGACGGGTCTCCTTGGGGACGGACCATCGCTGATCTTTTCTTTTTAACACACCAAACTCTCCTGAAACACTTGCAGAAAGTACGAAGAGCTGAGGAGTGACAGTGACACCCCCAAACTTACAGGCGTCCCCCCAGACTTGCAGCTGGACCAGACTGCCCACCTACCCTCAGGGATGAAGTTTAACTTTGGAGCCAAAAGCTTCTGTCCCAATCCCGTGTCTTGGTGGTTCTCTCTGTTTCTAGTCCCCAAGTTGCCTCAGCACCAAGATGTGATGACGCTAGAACACTTCTCCCTTTTGTCCAGTGCCTTTGCTTCCTGTCAGCCACTCTCAACAGACTGACACGTAAGGCTGAATGAAAGGCCTTAAACTAGAATATTGTATATAATTAACAATCTGTCATCTCTGTCTCTCCTTTTGGGATTCACATAACCTTTTTGTCTTAAGATGTCTTTGCATATGGGAAAAATAATAATAGTAATTCCCACATTTTAGCAACTCGACTTCCGTTTCTGGCCGAGGTGAAGTGAGTGTATTCCACTCTCTTCATTCAAATGACTACAGTTAAAAACTTGGGGAACATATAAAAACCAATATCGGAAAGCTGTTAAAGACAGAGAGAGGACGGCAGGCTGTCTAAAGAGATGTGAGAAATGATACGGTGGCGAGTTCCTTTTTTTTTCTCCTCTTCCAGAAATGCCCAGTCTGGAGAAGCCCTTAATCCAGAAATCAATGAATGGAAATGACAAAAAAAAGGTCCAAGGAAAAGCCCACCCTGGAGGCTCCTGGAAGCGGTGGTCTTGCAGGACAGAATTCCGTCAAGTCACATGCTGCTCCGGCAGAGCTCGGTGCAGTGACACGCACATCCTCCCTCCGTCACAAGGACCTCATAAGCGTGGTGTCCTGTTCCTGTCTTGCACAGGCCAGCCTGTCAGAGCTGGACAGCAGGACTCTCTCCAGGGGTTTCCAGGGGTGTGCGAGATCTGAGCTAGCCCTGGAGAGCCCCTGTGTGGGACCGACAAGTAGCGACACCCAGCGGGTTTCAGAACTGATCTGCAGCTCCAAATTCTGCCCAGACGTCAGACCCGCCTTTGGGTCATACAAGAGCAGGGGGCCGGGTCACGTGCAAAGACTCTGGACACCTGGGCCACCGTCCTCAAGGTGCGCCATACCTACATAGCACGGCCACCTACCAAAATAAAGATTCAAATAGGAACCAAAGCCTCAAGGACACAAAACCCAAAATGCCCAGGAAATATGAGAAAATTACTTGCATGCCAAGTAACCAGAATATCTCAGCTCTAATGAGATAAGACAGACAGCAGACAGCAACGAGGAGATCAACAGATGCTCCAATTATCTGACAGGATTTGTCATCTGCAGGTCATTGCTAGGTGACTACAAAGTCCCCGAATAAAGCGTGTTCCCTTTTGCTATGGAGGAAGTCATCCGCATGAGTGAATAACCTCTGTGGACCCTTAATTGCACATCATGCAAATAAACTGCCAGGCTCTTGGAAATTGAATCTGAGTTTAAAAAGATGAGGGCTATGGAGACGATTTATTCAACAAATGTGTGCTGTGGACGTCTACTGGTGAGATTAAACCAGAGTCTCTGCCTTCTGGGAATTTACAATCGGTCAGAAGAGAAGAGACACGTTCACAGATTGCCACAATTCAGGCAAACCCTGGACAACGTATTAAGCTGGACGGGGGGATCTATTCACCTCTGCTCCCACGGAGTCCATGTGGGGCACTGGTGGGGAACACGGTGGATGGACGTGAATGCGTGATAAATTTTACATGTGTAATTTCAGATGTGCACAAACATTCCTGCTCTCTCCTATCTCTGTAGCTGTCAGAGGATAGAGGGTTAGAGAAGAAAAATCTGCATCCAGTTATGACAATACGCACCACCCAAAAACAGAGCGTGACTATTCATTGTCGTTTAGAAAAAAAATTAAGTTTTTTTTCCCTATATAAATACGTGCATGTTCACTGAAAACAACCTGGACGATTCAGAATTTTTTTTTTTTTAAGAAAGAAAATAAATCCTTTCCACCAAACATAGTCACAGTTAACCTATTGACATTTTTTTTTTTTTTTTGCAGGGTACTTTTTTTTTTCCTTAGTAATTTTTCTATCTTCCACTGACATCACTTAATTAACTAGACACCTGGGGGATATTGTCTGGCATTTCGCAGAAAATGCCAGCACAGAGTGAAATGGAGGATACAGCGTTTAAGTTTGAACAAAGTAAGTTTGAACATAGTAATGAGTAGGGTCCTCGAGCGGAGAGGATGTTGTACCTCTGCCTCTGGCCCCACCTGCACCCAGGGGCCAGACCACCAGGTGGTCTAAGGTAGGCTCCCCTTGAAGTTCATATGGCAAATTCCTAGCCCACGAGAAGAGGGTGTTACGAGGTGGGTGGGGTCTTTAGGAGAGGGGGGTGTGAGGGGGTTAGTGTCCTTATGAAGCAGAGCCCAGAGAGACCCCCGCCCATTTGCACCGCATGAGGAGGCAGGGAGAAGGCCGCCGGCACCGGAACCCGGCCTGGCTGCCACCCCGACCTTAGACTTCCAGCCCACAAGCAGCGGCCACAGACATGTGTGGGCTGTGAGCCGGCCAGGCCACTGTATGTTGTCAGAGCAGCCCACACGGCCTAGGACTCTGTACCTCCAGGCCACCTTCTGAGGCTGATCCTATGCCAACGTTTAGGGTCAATCGTTTTCAACACTTCTCAGGATTTTCTTCAAGTCTCTAGTTAAGGAGCGTCTCAAATGCTGCCAACCACAGAGCTGGGATCCAGGGCCCCAGATGGGCAGAAAACCAGAGAAGTGCACCTCGGAGAATTGTTTTCTAAAGTGGCTATTGCTTTGCAGGCTCCCAAGGTGTAGATGGGAAGTACTCGGATCAATTACCCCACCCCAAAATAGTAGGGCCAGAGCTTCTGGATCAGAGATCCCCCAATTGCAGATGGGAGTTTTGAGGGTCTCCCACGTCTTTCTGGAATCTTCTAGACCTGGGCCCTGGACGCTCACGGTTTCGGGACCCTCAGATCTGTCCAGCATTTTCCTGCCTCTGACACTTGATCTTGTTCTTGCTCTTGCTGCTAATGTGCTGGAAACAAAGTCACAGTCTACGTAATTTCTAAAAGTAACACATAGTTAAGCTTGCTTTGTGTTGTGGATATTTCGTATTAAAGTCTTTCTCGGTGGTTACATTGTATCATCTCAGTGTGACTATACGAGAGTTACTTAGTATCATATCCTAGTCAACACACACTCTCTCTCTCCACCCAGGCCCCAAGTAGAGGCCACACGAGGCACAGTGAGAAGGCTGAGAGCCCTTACCAGAAGCCCAATCAGCTGGCACCATGTTCCGGAACTTCCAGCCTTTGGATTTGTGAGCAGTAAGCATCTGTGGTGTAAGCTGTCCAGGCTGCGGTACCATCTCACGACAGCGAGAGCCGGCTGAGACACCATCTCAAGCCAATCACTCCTTTCTTCAGGCACGCTCGTTCCTGCTTTCATTCAGTTCCTCTAGGACACGCAGAGACAGGCTGCTACGAGGCTGGAGAAGCAGGTACCCAAAACCCTTCAAGCCAGGGATTTGTCACTGTGATGGAATCCGTGCCTGAGTTACTTGTGGCATTCACTGAAACCTCATCGGGAAAGTGCACATCCAAACCTGTTCTGTTGGTTTTCTTTCTCTGATGCATACGGACAAAATGAGCCTTCGCTGATGTTTTTGATAGTGGGTTAGCTGTTTTATCCTTCACTCTTTAATAACATCCAGAATATCACTATATTATGGCATGAATATGCTTCCGTTTAATTACCTCACACAGGGCGCTGATATTCCTTGTAGAAAGGCAAGAGAATATATGTTATCAGAAAAACATGTGGAGACCAGCGGTGCCAACTATTCTATCTGAGTCCCTGAAGGATGCTGAGAGGCAGGAGTGTGATGCCTAGACATCTTGAAGACTAGGCGTATTTGAGAGATTCATTATAAATTTTATGACTGTTATCATCGTTCACGAAGGCCACTTATCATTCTATTGGCCAGTTAAACGTATTCAATACTTTATAAAAAATTCACTGCCCTGTCTAAATCATGGGAAGTGCTTATAATATTCATGTCTTCATCATTCTTTGACAAATGAGCGTTAATACCGTTTTCCAGACACTGTTTTAGGTCCTGAGAATATAGTAGTTAAAAAAAGAAAAGAGTGGAAATGGGTCATCTCTCATAGGAATTGTATTTTAGCTGAGGATGGGTGAGTGATGGACAAATAGGCTAGTGTGGGGGTACAGGGACGATGTCAGGGAGGTGATCGGGGCTATCCTGGAGATTTAGCACAGTCCCGGCCACCTGGGAAGGCAGGGTGTAGCTTTCTTCACCGCATTTAAATGTCGGGCCTCCTCTTCTGCATGGGGCATTAGGACAGCCCCGAAAATTGTGGGAGCAAAGACTGGGGACATCCGAGAGATGGGCATTAAAACCAGTAGAAAAAGCAAGCGATAGTCCCTAAGGCAGATCAATCAAGGCCAGGAGATGAGGCCAGTGTTGGGATAGAACAAAGGAGCCAGGGGGGGAATGGCAGAGAGAACGTGAAGAAGAGGGAGTGGGCTGCATCATCTGGGCCCCGTACACCCCAGTGGAGAAAGTTTATTTTATTCTGTGAAGCCACCTGGAGTCCGGAGGGGAAGTGCGACCCTGGGTGGCGAGTCCCGTAAGGGTCTCACCAGACGCTGCCGGGAGCGTAGACCTGGGGTGGTGGTGGCACAGTCAGGAGTTTTGCCATATTCCAGGTGGGAATGATGGTGGCTTGGACCCTCCCCAGGTATGAGCAGTGGAGTCCATCTCTCTCAAAGTAGATGTCTCTGTACCTGCTGGTGTTTGTTTGGGGTTTGCCCGTGGAAGCAAACGAAAGTAGCTAGAACTCTCACGTCTGGACAGAAGCATTGAAAGGACAGCGTCAACGCTGACTCAGCTGGATAAAAGCAACAGACCCGGGGGTAGCGGTGAGAAGGGACTGTGTATTTATCAAGAGATAAATACACAAAACTGTATTTATCACAGTTGTGATAATACACAACTGTGTATTATCAACAGGGACCGTCCGCGCAGGGCCGTATAGACTACGAGCAAACGTGCGTTTCTACGAGGCCTGCACAAGGGAATGCGGAGCCGGGAACCGTGGTGCATGGTGCGCCCGCGGCCACACCTGCACCCGCAAGTCCAACCGCCCCGGCCCTGCCCTGCTCTTGTCCCCACCGAGACCGAGCGTGGACCCCGCTCCGGGAGGTGGTTTCTGGGGCTGCTGCTGTTTCCCACCCTCAGGCTCCTGCTCATGCAGCTGTGCATCCGCCTTGCCTGAGCAAGCCGCAGGGAGCGTCGCGACGTTTCGGCACCACCCGGGCCAGGAAAGGCAGCGGGCCGTGTTGCCAGGTGGCAGTCGGGCAGGATGGAGCCTCTGGAACTGAAGCCCTGGCGCTCTGGGCAGAGGGACTCAGCCCGGACCACGGAGGCCTCCTGAGCACCAGGCCCAGCTCACAGACGACGCCCCACGGAGCTGAGCCTGCAGGGTCCTCCCCCCAGTTCCCGAAGCTCCTCGTCTGCGCAGGCCAGAGAGACACCAAGGCCGCCGATTCTACTCTTCTTTTAAAAAAAATGAACATTCGAGGCCAGGTCATGCCGCTGCCCTCCAGAATGAAATGCAGCAGTGCCTGTCATTTGTAACCAGCCGGGCCTCAGACACACTGAGGCTGTGTGGACTCGATGCCACTTACCCCTAAGTGGCAGAGAGATGGAGGTGTAGACGGTTGTCTGCACCTGGGATCTGAGGTCAACGCAGATTGTTCTCACTCCGTTGCAGTCCCGCTGGACTCTAGCCTTGCCTGCCTGCACAGCCCTGGAAGTGCCACCAACCAGGCACACACCCCGCTTCTCAAATCCCTCCAAATAACCAGTTTATTGCTGCTCATTCAATTCTCAGCCCTCCTCACCTCTCAGCCCTGCGCTCACGAGCTCGTGTCTGGGAGTGACGCAGACGCTGCTGAGAATGTAACAATAACACGTCTGCACACTGATGGCCACGTCCTTTAATCACAGCTCATGCTTCCTTCTATGGAAACTTCAAGTCCGCTGAAGAATTGCTTGGTGGCAAAGAAGAGAGCGTTCGGTTGGAAAGTGGTTAAGTGTCCACCCAGATGCAGTTTCTCCCCCCAGCTCCCTGCCCTGCAAGCTGCACTTTGCACAGATGTTGAACAACTTCCGACACACGCAGTGAGCTGGGTCAGAGCCGAATCACTGCCTTGCTCGGAACTGCATGTAGGGGTCTCAGCTAACAGCCTTTGTGCACCTGTGTACAGGTACGTGTGCACGCTTAGGACCCTCTGTGCTTGATGACAGAGACTGACCTTTTGTTACAGCAATATTTCAGTCCAAAGACAAAAGGAAGAAGTATTATATAAATGGGGCTTTATTTTTTTTTTCCAGGAAGATCACTTATTTTTATTTTAGCTTTCTTTACTAAATACAAACTACGATTGTGGAAATTATTCTGAAACTGGCCTTTATTTATGCCGATTTAGAAAATGTAGAAGAGCACAAAGAAGAAAAGGAAAATCCCAACAATGGATCCCAACAATTTCGAATAAGCTGTGTTGCCTGCCAGGCTCAGACACAGACCTCAGCAAACCTCTGGCCATGTGTGTCTTTAAACAACATATGGATTAACTAGATGCTGTGTAAACTCATTTTGGTAATTTAAAATATTTGTAAAGCAATCCACGTCATTAAACAGTCTTTTAACGAGTTTGTGCATTAACCATGTTAGTGTTCAGTTGAGAAATTAATGGTTTGACACGACCAAAGTAGCTTCAAGCTCACGGAACTCCACTGATGGGGTAGTCAGTGTGTGAAGTGTGATTTCTATGAGGTTTCCTGTTAGGTTCTTCCATACACAGCTCATGCTGCGTATGAGGGTGCAAGCTTCACCCACAAAGCATACCTCTTCTGGGTTTTTCCCACCTTGGGCTCTTTCTAACTTTTTGTCCACTATTTTTTTTGTAAATCATAAGTTTAGACTAAGATCTCTCTCTCTTTTTTTTTTTTTTTTTGCTGAGTACTGCAGGTGAAATAAAGTCATTTTGATTTTATCCAATTATGACATTTCCAATAAGTATCTCTAAGTTATAGAGGTTCAGCTCGCAGTAATATAGAAGTCAGATTCCAATAATAAATGCAGGCATGTAATTAAGTATACCTAAGCTTATAATCCCAATTTACCATTTTATACCCAGAGTCCCAAAATTATAAAACAAGCCTGATGTGAGAAATGCATTAAAAAGTATTCCCAGCAACAAAACTTAGTACAAACACTAAATGAAACTTAGGTATAGGAAAGGATCCCTAATAAAAGAATATCTTGAAAGTTTATTAATATAACTTTAAAATTCAAATAACCTGAGTTATCTTGGAATTGTGCACATTTTAGGAAGATTTTATTCATAGAGATGATGTCCACTATTAGCATTTGATGTTCCTCTTACATCAAGAATTGCTATATTTATATGTAAATGTTTTTCTATCAGTATAATTGCTCCTGTTCCTACACGTTTGTAACTATGTGTTGTTTATAACATGAGTGTATATGCACATTTTACTGAGATAAAAGAGCATTTTGTATTTAAAAATTCTATATAAAGAACATTATACAACATTTTATATATAAAGGAAATATATATATGTAAAAATTATTATTTTCTCTGAATATAAAAATGCATAGTTATTGTGGAAAGTAGCCAACATATAAAAAATAATAAAATATATTAAATGTAAAAGTATAATAGTCAATACTAATATCACCTAACGTCTCTGTATGCCTGTGCCTTAATTCTTGTTGAATAAGTTTAAATGCTCTGACTTTTGTGATAGTCCCGATTTCTCAGATAAAATGTTCTTTTTATTCTCAGTTGTGAGGAGTCTGTACCCACCATTCTCTTCTCAAAGTCACTGCTAGAAACAGTTATGAAGTTAGGAAAATACATCCTCTCACTATTGGTAATATGCCAACATATACTGTTATCCCCTAGATGATAATACTTACATTTTATTGAAATAAGATTTACGAATTCAACTCCCAGCCAACTCCACCTACACATGTTCATCTGTCTGTATCTCACCTCAAGTTAAAATACTTTGGAGAAATTGAGGAAATAAAGGGGTTTTTGACACATTTTCCCCAAGAGAGGCATGAAGCACTTTGGCTAGTGTTTCAGAACCTGAAAGTCACAACTTTTTAAGGTACATCCCGGAAGCTCAAGGTGTTTCTCCAGTTTTTGTTCCACAATGAGCCATGTGCCATGCAGTTGTAAAATTTGAATGATCCTATCAGCAACCTCACTGGCAGGTGAGACCGTGGTCTCCAGGGAGTTTTCTTGACACCTGTTTGGGAGAAACTCCAGGCTGCCTAGAGATACAATGTCTAGTCAAAGACCAAGGGCCAGGAAGCTAGAAAAAATAAACTCGGTGTTTATCATGGTTAAAAAAAAATACTTTAAGTTGAGAGCGCAGATTTCAGATTCACAGCAAAATCGAGAAAAAGGTTCAGAGAGTTCTCATGTCTCCCTGCCCCCCGTGAGGCACAATCCATCAACACACCTACCATGTGGTACATTTGTTATAGTCCACGACCAATATTCCCACCGCACATTCACTGAAAGTCTGTGGTTTGCATGAAGGTTCACTCTTGGGATACACATTCTATAGATTTGGACAAGCTTGTAGTGACACGGACCCACCATGATGGAATTATACACCGCATTTTCCATTTTCTCCACCCTAAAGACCCGCTATGCTCCACCCCTCCCCCCCAACCCTCCAATCACCGATGGTTTTCCTGTCTCCATCATCTTGTCATTTCCAGAATGCCATATAGTGAAATAAAACAGTACGTAGCCTTTCCAGACTGGCTTCCTTCACTTAGGAATACGCATTTAAGGTCATCCCACGACATTTCGTGGCTTGATAACTCATTACTTTCTTTAGCATTGAGTAACACTTCGTTGCCTGAAAGTGCCACCACTTATTGACCTATTCATCAGCTAGAGAACATCTTGACTGCTTCCCCATCTTGGCAGTTACGAATAAGGCTGCTGTAAACACCATGTGCAGGTTTTTCTATGTGGGCAAATTTACAACACACAGGTAAACACCAAGAAATGCCATCGCCCGATGGCATGGAAACAGTAGGGTTAGTTTTGTAAGAGACCGCCAGATCGTCTTCCCCGGTGGCTGCAGGACTTTGCGTTCCCAGCAGCAGGGACGAGACCTCCTGTTGCTCCACATCCTCACCAGTGACGGCATGCCACCTCACCAGTGACGACACGCCATCTGGAGTGTCGTTTCATGTGCTCACTCACCACCTGTACATCTCCTTGGGTGAGGTGCTTTTCAGGCCTTTGGCCCACTTTTGGCCAGGTTTCTTATTGGCTCAGCTTTCTTATTGCTGAGTTTGAGGAGTTCCCCACGTACACTTTGGAGACTGGTCCTTCCTCAGAGGTGTCATTTGCAAGCGTGTCTCCAGCCTGGGGCTTCTCTGCCTATTCTGTCGCTGATATCTTTCACAGACGTTCTCTTGAAGTCCGGCTAATTAATATGCTCGTGGATTGTGCCGTTGGTGCTGTATCAAAAAGTCATCATCACGTCCAAGCCCACCTAGATGTTCTCCTAGGTCACCCTCAAGGATTGAATAGGTTGTATTTTTTTCCTTAGGTCTAGGATCAATTTTGAGTTAATTTTTGCCACAAATGTAAGGCCTGCATCTGGATTCATTTTATTTTATTTTATTTTATTTTGCGTGTGGATGTCCAGTTTCCCATGACCATTTGTCAAAGAGACTCTCCTTTCTCCCCACGAGGCGGCCTTTGCTCTTTGGTCAAACCCAAGTAAATACACCTGCGTGGGTTTATTTCTGGGCTTTCTATTCTGTTCCCTCGATCTATTTGTGCTTTCACTCGTGCCACTCTGTCTTGATCACTGCAGTCCACAATAAATCTCTAATGCTTATTACTTCTTCATACAATAGATGCGATTATGAAACTGTGAGATTTGAAGCCCTGAAATATCTTTTTTGCTAAATAACTTAAATTGTATATCCCTTCTTGTTCTAGTTTTTGCATTCTTCTCTTCGAGAAGCTAAAATCCTGCCTGTCTCCTCTGTGGCAGCGGAGCCAGGGTGAGCTAAGTACATGCTATCGCCTAATTCCCGGGGGCCGGGGCACTCGGCAGACCTCGAAGGAAACATGAAGTGGCCCAGGACCATAAATGTCGGTGCGTTACACGTTGTTACAAAGGCCACGGTATTTGTTTTACTTGATGGGATGATGGATGCTGTGGATGTGGAAAGGCATTTTATTTTTCAGCGACGCAAGAAGCTAGGAAAAGCAATGGCGTTCAAACATGGCTCAGACGAAAATACGGAAGTTTGCCTTGGGCTACGTGCTCTGCACAGTGCCAGAAATATCAAGGAAATTCAAAGGCGACAGTGCTCAAACCCAGATTTCCTCCCATTATCTACATATGCACTACATTTTACTAGACACCATGTTATCGTGAAACCCTGAATGGCATTTCAGGTAATGGCATGAGAAATTGATTTTCACCTCTCTCTTAAAAAAAAAAAAAAAAAAAAAAAAAGCATGGAAGCAGTTTCTCTTATCAGTAGACGAGACAAAAAAAATATATCTAATATTCCTTTCCTTTTAGAAAAGATTTATTCACCTGCTCCCATTTCTGAACTTCTAAAACGTGAAGTGACAAGTACAAGACTCATAAAACATCCCGGTTCTGACGAGCGAGGCAGCGGAGGAACTCGATAACAAATACGGAGCGGGAAGCTCGGAAGCGGAACCACTCAGCCAGAAACTCGAACCTGCCAAAACGCTCTTTAAAAAGGAAGGTGGGGAGGTGTTCTCAGGCGAGGGTCTTCTAGCACTGTCAGAGGCCGTGCTGCTGTTCGGCAGCGAGCGAGGGAGACAGATTGCTTTCTCATGCTTGGGTGTGCCAAGATTTCTGCCCACAGCGCCACTCACCGTGTATTTCCTTTTTTTTTTTCCCCAGGGTGACTTCTTTTCTTACTTTCGAAGATAACAATATTTTAATGCAAATATAATTAGTGTAAACCAGGAGTTGGTGGGAGTCTATCTTACAGATTCGTTTGCATTATCTCTAAAAAGTCAGGAAAAAATTGTGTGTTTATTTTAAGGGAAGAAAAACATTCCCTTTTCCAATGCATTTTTCTAATTATTATTATTTTTATTATTATAAATTATTATAATTATTAGATATTATTTTATAATTATTATAATTATATTATAAATTATTATTATTATTATTTAAAGGAACACCTTGTTCCTTTAGAAGGGAAATAAGATGCTAATTTCTATACCAGGACACAGCACTCAATCAAAGATCTTTTCTCCCAAGCACATTTGAAAATTGTCCACCACCCCTGAGGGGCTTGTGGTGACACTTAATATAAAACTGGCATTTCGCTCCGTGTCCTCGGGGAGACCTCCTTCAGCTGGAATTTGTCTTGTGTGTGGATTTCTGGGCAGACAAAAACATGCTCTTTCTAGCACCAAAATCACCTTGTAAGGCTTTCTACTTGGTTCCTAAAAGTAGCCGTTTCTTCTTTCGCTCTTGCCAAATCTCTCCTTTTGTAATGCGTTACTTATTGACAATCCTTATTCTAGAAGGCTCCAGAACTCTTGAAGGGCCCTGTGAATATTAATTAGCCAAGGTTTGCTTCAGTCCTGTAAGTACCTTCTCTAACAGTGCGGACATTTCAGGTGTCAGGACACCCCGATCAACACACCCATCCTGTATAATGCCCCTTTATTCCGACTTCCTGCAAAGAAGCAGCATTATAAAAACTGTTGGTGGTCAAATTGCAAAACGTTAAGCGGGTGTGTGACTTGAATGCCTGAAGACGAAGATCCCTGTTGGTCCCCTTGCAGGTAAAGCCATGCCTAGAGCCCCTCACAGTGGCGGCGGCCCCAGGCTTTACCGGACGTCCCATCTACCCACCAACCCGAGTGCCGGGGTCTCCCTCGATCTCCTCCACTCACCCAAAACAGTGCAACGCAACTCTTCCAGTTGCCTTTCAACTCTAATCTTTGCCTCTGAAATTGAAATATTTGAGTTATAAACCTCAGTAACATGGGTGTCAAGAAGTGGAAACCACGGTATTTTCTCATCTGCATTTACGAACCATTTTTTCCGAAGGTTTCCCTCTTACCAGGAAGGTAAACTGCTTCATCCTCCTCACCCTGGAACTGTGCCTGGTCTCTTCTCTCTCTCTCTGCGAACCATGGGTGTGAGTCCCCAAGGCCGCACCGCAGCCTCTTCGGGGGGAGAGGTAGACTGCGTGTCCCTCCCCACCAGCAAGGCAGAGGGGTCATTTTTGTCCATTTTCTAGTGCACTTGCTGTTATTTCGCTATTAGTGACATTTCAAGGCACCCTCATTATCAGACACTTCCGGAAACCCTGGATGACACCCCCATCTTTGTCCTGTGAACTAAAATGCTCACCCTGCCACCGGCTGACCGAATGGACCCCCTGGTGGCCAAAGGAATGTCCTAAAGCAAAATTGCCTGCCAGGAGGAGGGAGGTCAGGCATGCCTCATCATGCCCCCCTCCCTTCTTGGAGACGTCCTTTGTAACCCATTAGCAGGCCTGAGGGTATGCGAGATGAACCTGCAAGTTCTTACTTTATGCAACAAATGGTGGCTTATCTCTGGTAAACAGTTTATATTAAAACATTCCAAGCCTTTAGACAAAGCTTCGTGTCTTTAGCCAATTACAATCCAAAGAATCTTTAAACCCACCTATAACCTGTAAGCCCCACCCCCTTCGAGATGGCCCACCATTTTGGGCCAAACCAATGTGTGCCTCCCACCTATTGATTGAGGGCTTTACCTGTAACCCCTGTCTCTCTGAAATGTATAAAAACCAAACTGTAACCCAGCCACAGCGAATCCACTAGCTCAAGGCCTCTCGGCAGTGATTCCGGGTCACGGTCCTCAAATTCGGCTCAGAATAAACCTCTTTAAAATTATTTTACAGAGTTTGGCTTTTTTTCTGTGGACAGTCCACACTCCACTGTGTTCTTTCCACCTGTCCCCCGTGGGCATAAAAGTGGTGAGAGGGTCTCAAGGCAGAGGGAGAATAAGACTCCGCCCCGGGCCCTGGAAGCTTCACCCACTTGCCGGGAGCTGTGCTGGGAGGAGGAGGAGGCTGGAGCCCAGAGTGGTTGTGGGAGGCACGCACAGCGGCCGTCAGAAAGCAGGCCCTGCGGAAGCAGGTGGCGCCTGGGCTCGGTTCCTGCGGGTAGCACCATGGCACAGAGGAGGAGGGCTCTGGAGGCTTTGGGCAGGAGCAGCCAGCTTTGCCAAAGTCAAAACCACCCCCAACCCCCTCGGCTTATCACAGATGATGAGCTCGACTGACTCACTCGAGAGTCTCACGTGGGCTGCACAGCGGGGGCAGTCCCGCAGGTCTGCTCAAGCTTGTCATCCCGCCCTGTGGGCATTCTCCTTCCTAGAGTGCTCCCGGGGCAGCAGCCTGTATCTGGAGCAGGCTATTTTGATGGCAAAAGGGCACAGGCGAAAGCTCAAGCCAGACCTGACGATTATGTTTAGCACTCCTGTTCTGCGACAGGGCGGCAGACGTCACAATGACCCAATCCCGTCGGTGGAAACGGGCCGCACACCCAGGCCTGGCCTCGGGACAGGGCCACGCCCCACCTTGTGGGGGCACCCCAGGACGTGAGAGGGAGCAGGAATCCTCCACGGGGACGGAGCAAATCGTCACCCTGCCAACGCTGCTCTGGCTTTGAACATTGAAACGTGTTATATTTGCGGAAGAAATTCCCCAGGGCATTTCTGCTACTTTATGGGCAACTCTGAAAAGAAGTTCTCAAAAGATCGCTTGTGTTTAACACCGTCAGACTGATTTTCCTGCGTGGCCCGCCAAAGCGAACTGAACACTCGGCGCCCGTCTCTCTGTCTCCCGCCCTGCATGGGAGCCGTGGAGGCCCCAGAGCCGGCAGCTCTCTGTGCCTGATGGTCAAAGTTAAGATTTATCAGAAAACACGGTTCAAACAGGAATCGACTCAAGCATGACTGTATTTATAATGAGGGGGGAAATCTTAAGTTCAAGTTTTAAAAAAAATTTTTTTTTTGAGCAAATGATACCAAAAAGAAGAAGAAGAAAAAATTCTCTGACAAGCGCCTGACACATGTCTCAGGGTTTTGTTTTCACAGATTGCCTCCCAATGTCGACAGCCTCAGAGGCCTGACAGCCCCAGGCTCCCGGTAACCTAGGAAACGTGATCAACAACAGCCTCCCAGCAATAAGGAAAAACGAACTTACATTATAAAACAAGTACTTCCAATCCTCCTGTCCAAGCAACTATGCTAATTAGATTGAAAAACCCCCCACATTTCCAATTAGCGTTTTTTGACAAAATGTATACCCGTAAATGTAGCAGAAGGAAGATAAGGCTTTGTGAAGCTGGAATCAACGGCAAGGACAGCACGATATGTGAACATTATTATCTAACTTCAGCTAGTTTTGAACTGAAACAATCATTTGTAATTTATAAGTGTTGGTAAGAACGTACATGGAGCATTTGGAAGGGAACTACGTTGAGCTGGGACCAAAGAAAACAGAAAGCAAAAAAAAAGAAAGAAAGAAAAAAGGTTTTATTTCTATTGGAAAGTCTGCCGAAGCATGCTAACTACCCGTTAGTGGTTACCCAAGGACCAGCCCTCCCAACCTCATCTACTCCATGGTTTGAAGACTGTAAAGTTCGGTTTGCTTTGGCTTCACACACTTGCTGCTGTCAACGAAAAAAAAAAAAAAAAAACTCTGCAAAATAATTTTAAAGAGATTTATTCTGAGCCAAATTTGAGGACCATGACCCCGGAGCCACTGCCTAGAAGCCTTGAGCACGTGGACTCACTGTGGCTGGGTTACAGTTCGGTTTTATACATTTTTCAGAGAGACAGGGGTTACAGGCAAAGTCACAAATCAATACATGAGAGGTACACACATTGCTTTGGCCCAAAAAGGTGGGACATCTCCAAGCGGGGGCTTACAGGTTATAGGTGGGTTTAAAGATTTCTTGGCTGGCAATTGGCTGAGAGAGTTAGACTTTATCTAGAAGACCAGAAAGGATTCACTTATTTTAAGATAAGGGTGTGAGTACTCTGGGAGGTCCAGACAGGAGGACATTTTAAATCTACAATAGGCGCCTGCTAGGATGCTTGAGTTAAGATATTTTAAATTTACGAATAGGCATCTGCTAGGATGCTTGAGTTAAGACAGGGGCTTCTTATCTTTTAGGTGATGTTAATGCCACACCAGAATCAGGTCGGGAAGTAAACCGCCCCACTTAGTGGGAATGCTTAGTGGGAATTTACCGTTTGTCAGCCTGACCCAGCTGGCCTCCTTAGGAAGGAATTTTTAGCAAAAGAAAAAGATCAGAGTTCAGTCCTCGCTGCCAAGACAGTGGTCCACCTGTCTTGGTCCACTGTCACCTGAACGTAGCAGTCACAACCAAGGGGTATCGACGGTCACCCAATCCAATAACAGATTTAGGAGACTGCTGAATATAGATTTTAACTCATATAGACTGCATGAATGTTTTTTTTTTGGGGGGTCTTCTTTTTACATTTTATGCTGAGCTTGTATGGGAGTTCTTAAGAAAATTAAAAACAAAACTACCATATAATCCAAAAATCCCACTACTAGAAACGAAATGAGCCTGTGGAAGAGATACTGTATCAGAGTGTCCCATGTTTACTGCAGACCTATTCACGGCAGCCAAGATGTGGACTCAGCCGCAATGTCCAACATGGTGCAAATGGATAAAGAAATTGCGGTGTATACAGTTGTTCCTTTGTATCCACAAGGGATTGGTTTCGGGGACCCCCAAAGACACCAAAACCCACGGGTGCTCGAGTCCCTCATAGGAAGTGCAGTATTCGCATAGAACCACTGCAAATTCTCCTGTATACCTTAAATCATTTCCAGATTACTTATAATACCAAATACAATGTAACTGCTGTGTGAGTCGTTGTGAAACTGTATCGTTTAGAGAACAGTGGCACGGAAACAGTTTGCACATGTTCGGTACACACATGACCATCCTTTTTTTTTTTTTTTTCCTTTCCTTGCATAGTTTTGATCTGTGGTTGGTTGAATACAGATATGGATTCTGCAAACATAGAGAGCGCCGACTGTATACACAATGGGATACTCTTCAGCCGTAAAGACATCGACATCCTGTCATTTGCAGGAACACGGATGAACCTTGTGGCGTGTAACCCTGGACTTACGTCCATTATTTAACAAACACACACCGAGAAGAGAGTTATTAAGTTACCTGACTGAAAAACTATTCTGTCAATCTTAAAATGCTCTCAATAACGGACCGCACCCACACACAAGATCAGGTAGACGCCCTCGATTCACACGCTCCGGGACAACCAGCTTAAGATGTGTTTATTCTAAACGTAACGTAATTTGCTTTTGATTTTCAGTATTCCTTACTTCAGCGATTCTCACGCATGTGCCCGATTCCTGAGGGCACTCAGCTATCTGACTTTCAAAGTGTGTGTGTATATGCTGTTTTTTAAAAAAAATAACTTCACAGAGTTTTAAAAATCCACACAAGCCATTAAAAATGGTTTTATTTTAACTCGATTTTCTCTCTCTGCCTTTGCAGGTTTTTTTTCCGTCTCTAATTGTGCATCTCCTTTGGTTCCTTTAAAGAACGATTTTGCTCTGAGATAATTTTATTATTCAAATTTTGTCTGCAGGAGTCCACATTCTACATCCACTTACTTCCCAGCTCTCTGGGGACTCCCGTCATGGCCGGAATCTCAGATCCATGTGGGCTTGGGCCAGGTGGGAGGTTTGTCTGTTCTGTCCCTTCCTCCCTCCCTCTCCTTCTTCCTTCCTTCCTTCCTTCCCTTCCTCTCTCCCCTCTTCCTTCCTTCCCTCCCTCCCTCTCTCCCCTCTTTCTTTCTTCCCTCCCTCCCTCTCTCCCCTCTTCCTTCCCTCCCTCCCTCCCTCTCTCCCCTCTTCCTTCCTTCCCTTCTTCCCTCCCTCTCCTTCTTCCTTCCTTCCCTTCCTCCCTCTCTCCCTTCTTCCTTCCTTCCCTCCCTCCCTCTGTCCCTCCCTCTCCCCTCTTCCTTCCTTCCCTCCCTCCCTGCCTTTGTCTCTTTCTCATTCTATTTTTTTCCCTTCATTTTACCACGCTACAGATAGCATCACTATAGAAATGAAAAGAACAGTCACACTCTGGAGAAAATACCCAGCCTCACTCTGTTGTAGGGAAAAGCAACCAGTTATTTATTTGTATGTGGAGCAAAGGAACAAAATATGGAAAAAGTAAGAGAGCAAAAAGATCATGGAATATTTTTTTTTTTTTTTTAGTTTCAAGAACTTTCAAATGAATTTACAACCTGTGAGATGCCTTCACTAAGGCCATGTGAACCAGGCGTCTTGTGGGTAATGCGTGTGAGTGGATCGAACTGTAAGTCCGTAAGTCTCTTCTCGTGATTAATCGAGTATTAAACAGATTTAGGGAAATATTGCTTTTTAAGTGAAAGTGCAGCACCAGAGTGACTTGGCAACGCCGTTTCATTGGAAAAGAGAATCTGCACGCGCTTAATGATGTTTACACGAGATCAGTTTGGCTCCTGCCTCCTTTCAACTCTCCGAGTCTCGCAAAAACACGGCCCACGGACCGGGGTTGTGTTTATAAAGCAAATCGTGAGGCCGGGAGACCAGCCCAAAGCAAACAAACACGGGAACACCTGTCTTGGCACTGACAGTGTAACTGTGGAAGGTGAAGTCAGTCACAGCAAACATTTAAAGAGGCCGCCGCGCGGTGGAGACCTGGCCCTCCTCTTCCCTACGCTATGGAAGACTCTTTAGAGGACGATTTCCTTAGATGTGGTTAAATCAGTGTTGCTTCCCAGTAACACACTGAGACACTGTTTTAAAAAGTTTTTTTTTTGGGGGGTTGCTTTCATAAAAGTAACTTAACTGGAAAAATGGTTTTGCTGTATGAGATCTAATAGCTTCAAAGATAATTGTGAGGATTTAACTCACTGAGCAGAATTTAATACCGACCAGATTCAGTAACGTTATTGTCAGATACTCAGTTTTAAACAAGAGGGATGAGGAAGGCACACGTACACACGCATGTGTATGTACACGCACGTGTATGATATATGATGCATGTGTGTGCACGTATTAATCTGAATAGACGTAAGCACATAGCACATGGGAGCAACAGGCCCCTGCGTATTTCCCATTAGCTACTTTGATATAATCATTTTGTTATTGAACTTGCATTTGTGGGTGTATTTGTGCTCTTAGGTAAATCTAACAGTTATTGATAGTATTAGTAAATGGAGTTGGTGGAGGCCCACAATCTCTTATCTGAATACTGCCCCCAATCCTCCGATTACAAATCCAAGAGGAGCTTTCTTATCAAGAACGTCTGGCTAAAGATCACTAGAACTTTTTCCTCGCACCTAGCGGCAAGTTTGTATCTGTCAGCCAACTGTAGGGCACCTATGGTTAAAGATAATTTATTGTATATTTCCAAAAAAGCTGGAAGAGAGGAATTTGAATGTTCAGGACTCAAAGAAACAATCAGTGTTTGAGGGATGGGTATGTGTAAACCCTGACATCATCCTTCCACATTGTACACGTGTATCAAAATATCACTCTGCATCCCACGAATGTATACAATTAGTGCATGCCAATTAAAAATAAAAGAAAGAAGTCTTTGATAAATGCACCGAAACACATTTGTTCACTTTAAAATGCATTAACATAAAATCACATAATCACTCCTCATCACAGACTATGCAAAACCTCAAAGTATTTTTCTTACAACCTGTGAGTAGCTATCCCCTGGTCTGAATCTCAGCCCATGCCGGCAACGGAGCAGTCTCACGTGGGAAGTCCGGCAGCACCGAACAAAAATCTGAGCGATTCTAACGTGAATACACCCTGGGAATCGCCTTAAAGAATTTCAGCTTTATTTTATTTTATTATTATTATTTTTTAAAGCTCCAACCACCCCTTCTTTTTTGCATCAGACAAATGATGCATCTTTATGTAGGAACCTCAATAAACTCAACCAAAACGGGAAAATCCAGAGACTCCAGGGGCGTTGACGGGACGGTGACAGATTGCAACCTGGAAAAGCCATGAGCGCCCGGGGCGGGGGCGCCCCTGATCGCAGGCTCTCCCGCAATCAGTGGGTATTCGTGATCATCCCCGGAACTCTCAGAGAGCTCTCCACACCGTGGGAGGGATTGATGATACCGCTCTCTCTTTTTTTTTGAAATTAACAGAAAAGTTCTATCTCCATAATCACAAACTGGTCAGATTTAGATTCCAGCGGCCGGGAAGAAATCGGGACACACTGTCGAGACTGTCGTCTTTGCAATCACCGTGAGGAGGCGGCGGTGGGGAGAGATCAGCCCCTGTGCCGGACGGGGCGCAGACAGCCCGTGCCAATCATTTCCGCCTCCCTCTGCAGCGGGGTGAGAGGACACTGAGGCAGAGGACGCCATCTCTCTGCAGAGAGATGGGGCTCTGCACCGCCCTGCACAGAAATGCCTTATCGGTGGGGCAGAGGATCTGAGTGTGTGTGTGTGTGTGGGGGGGGTCTTTATGAGGGAGGGGTGCGTCTGAGACAGCACAGGGCAGAGGGGAGAGGAGAGGGCGGAGGCGGCGGCCACCCTCTGACAGATGTCACTTGGCACATGGGGGACGCAGTTCTTCAATGTCCCCAGACCCTAGAGTAGACTCACATAAATGGGTTAGGTTATAACTTAAAGATAAGTGATAAAAAAAAGAAAAAGGTAGCTCTAATGATGAAAAGGAGCATCTTGTTTCCGATGTCTAAAAATATTATAGTATCTCCCAAAGTATACGGTTCTAAGTTCTGGTCATTTTGCTGAATCTGCAGAAAACAGAGCTACTCGCCATTTTTGATGAGGTAGGACCTAGAAACACTAAATGAAGGCGACTAAAGTCCCCAGATATTAATTATAGAAGCAGTGTTGACAGTTTTTTAATTTCCAGAGGCATAATGGTAAAATGAATTAGACGAATAGATACATATGTTAAGAAGAGGTAATTTATAACATGCAAGAAATATTAGGTCATTAAATAGGAAATGTCCAATTTTGAATCAAATATATAGTTTATTATATCTCAAACAAGAAGCAATACAATTAATCAAAGTATGTGTCTAAACCAGGCATCCTCGAACTACGGCCCACGGGCCACATATGGGCCACCTAGCACATTTATCCAGCCCTCCGGGTATTTTTGCCGCCACTGCCTGTCCTGCTTAGCAGCTGACTCATCCCGGGCCCACAGTTCAAATGGTCCGATATTGTTGGAATAAAAACATCAAACCTTGCTGCTAATTCACACGTGGGTTGAGATGGATTCATCTCCACTACAGCTTTCGGCTCATCATTATCCACCTTGGTCTCAGGTCGCCCACGTGGCTCATTTTCAAGATTAAAATCACTAGAACAGAACTTCTCAAACCACCAACATACTGTGCGTTCATCAGCCACATCCATCCCAAACGCTTCGTTGATGTTTTCAGCTATCTGCTCTGTATTGGTTCCATGACCGAATGCACATTCAAAAATAACGCAGATTTTTTTGACTTATCCACAGATTCACAAAAATTGCTCAAAAAAAATTTTTTTTTATGAAAGATAATCACAAGCCTAACCGTGTGTTTGAAAAATTGAGGATGTACCTTCACGATAAAAAGAAATAAATAAGCAAGTATCAAAGTGAAATGTGAGATTTGGTACTTAAAGAAATCAGACATTCCATGCTTGATAACCTTAATAAATTAACTTAATAGTAACATATTAGTAAAAAGTTTATGCATTGTCATTGATATTGTTTTTAATTCATTATAATGTTTGGTCGTTTTTCTCTGTCTACCTTGACTGAGAAATTAATTAGGATCATTTTTGCAAAATATTCTAGAAAGAATCTTAAGTTATTATGTGACATATTTACCTACAGCCCCTCAAAATACCTGGATTTGCGGCGGGGTGATGGTGAACATGTCTGAAAATGCCCTGAGCAGTCCTGCCATTCCTGCTGTGCTGTGCACCTTGCAACAACCACGTTATCTGTGCCTCAGGCCCTGTGTGTATAACTAGGTGCTCTGGAAGCTAATACAATAAATAATTGGACTATTTTAAAAGGCTGCGTAAAATTCACACAAGATGAAATGGAAAACTGAATCGACCGCAGTAATTACAGAAATGCAAATGAGGTAAACCTGCGGCAGACGTCTGTACTTGCTCAATTAGTATTTTAAATTATAACACAAGGACAGCAAGGTTAAGAAGACGCTGAATTACTCATAAAGTGCTAATTGCATTCTGTGCTGGTGCCGTCCTCTTAACAAAGGTTTATCTGATGATACGGGAACCCATAGATGGCCGTGTGCTTGATGCAGGAACCCCTTGGCAGAAACTTTCCTGGAGGAAAAAAAAAAAACAACAAAACACGGCAATACAAATGGGGCCCGATATTTATTTATTCAAGCCGTAAAACTGCACCAGGTCTAATGTTCTTCACCTTTGGGGGTGGGGGACGGCTGAGTCAATTCTATCAACCCACGAGGGCTGGAGTGAAATAATAATTAAGAAACGGGAGAACGGTGTGAAATGGGGAAGCAGCCCAGGCATTAGAAGACTCGACAGTCAGCGCTAGGAGAACCTCCAACCTGCATGGACAGACGGAGACTCCTCCTCCGGGGCCTGGTCCTCACCTGGCCTCCTCCAGGGCCCCTGCCCTCTGACAGCCTGGCCCAGTTTCAGCAAGAGTCTTTCGGAGTCAGCATCCCAAGAAACCCACCTCTGATCCAAGCGCTCACCCCCAGGCTGCCTTCAGTGACAGTCTCTGCCCGGTGACACCGTCCCCCATGCCGCACGCCGGGTACAAGCCCAGCCGTCCCGGGCTTTTGCTGTCTTGGGAATGGAGCGCGGGGCTACACCAAGGTCTCCTCCTCTTTGCCAATAGCTCTGAGCCTCTGTCTCCACCGCCTTCCGCCAGCTCTCTTCAGCAGCGCCTTTCGGAACCTCCTCCACCTGCTTTTGGGGCGAAGTATCGGGACATCTCTGCCTTCCCTGCCAGGCTGGCAACACATCACCAGTCTCCGCTCTCATGCCAAAGGCAGGTCCAGCCCCGAGGAGGGGCCGAGGCCAGGACTCCGATGACCGCCTTGGAGATCGTGACGCCAACCCGTGGACATAATCAGAGACCCAGTTACAAAGCCGCACATGCACCTGTTCATTTGCAAGGTGAAACGGAATTGTCTCATGGGCAGGGGGTTCTGGGCACACCAGCTCCCTGGAGAAAAGCTACATGCGAAGTCAAATTATTGGATGATTTCTTCTCCGGCATGACATCCGTGCAGAGGGAGGTGATTACTTGAAGTGTTCATGGCTTGAGGTGTCAGGCCTGTAGATCCACCTACGTTCTGGTCATACGTGGACGACACAAACCGTGGCTTCTTTGTCACCTGGAACCCGCACGGTTTGAACGAGCACAGCTTCCTCCTGTTAATTCTTATTGACACATTCCTTCTTTTGCTATGCTAATCCTCTTAAACAGATTATAGTCAATTAATTGAGTTTGGTTTATTCTTGAAGTGACTTTGCATGCTCCTTAGGATCCGGTTCAGAAAGTGGGATTTCTGGGCACTGCGTAGTTGTTGCTGCGTGTGCCACAGTGCTGTTTTCCGCCTGCTTTGCGGTGTCGGCATTTGGAAAGGGAGGCGTGCTCGGGTGTCAGCCTTGTCCCCGCGGCGTGTTTTAGACGTGCCACGACCTCCGTGACGTGGTGGAGATCGGACTGTACAGGACTGTGCAACTCGAGTTGTTAACATAACCCCCAGGCTTTGTGCTCACACCATCCGAGGAGGCCCAGAGGTGCAACCCAGTGCCAGAAGGTCTTGCCTGCCCCTGAACGTGGGTGGCAGAGTCCCGAGAGACCAAACCTGTCTCCGCTTTTCCCACCGAGTCATGCGTTCATTACAGTCTCCTCGTGTGGGAGTCGGGTTTTTCTTCCTTCTCTCTCTGGTTTCCTCTCTCCCCAAGCTACCCCGTTTCTTCCTCCCTCGGCTTAACTCCAGCATCCCGGGTATTGGGGGCAAGGCCGTCCAGCCCTGAGGCCCTGTGCCTCCAGGACACGTGGGATCTGAGAATGGAATCCCCGAGGCACTGACGTGGCGTCACTTTCACTCAGCACGGCTGCCCAGAAGGAGACGTCCGGGTGATGCTCCAGGCTGTGGACGCGCTACACGGGAACGACGCCTGAACCCCACCCTGGGGAACTGTCCCAGCTGTTTGCAGACTGTGTGCCTGAATTATGGAGTCACTTCTATGGGCACTGCGAATCGTATGTGGGTTTAAAAGTCGGTATTACTATTTTGATCTCAACGACAAACAGTATGGCTGGAATACAACATGCAATCAGCGGAGTTATAAGGCATAACTGTAGTGAAATGCCAGCCCCCGCCAACACGCCACACACACACGCTCTTTCTGGTACTGCTGTAATTTCTACGGCAGACTCTAGGGAAGGAGGGCAGCTCAGAGGCTGGCTCTCAAGGGTGATGCCGCCACCAAAATGTAACGCGCAGTCAGGACGGGACGGGGCCAGACGGAGGAACAGTAGCAAAGAGTGATTCATGAGCCCAACAGCAGAGTTGAAAGGCCAGCGCAGGCCTTTCTATAGATGGCGCATGTGTGTTCATGTGTGTGTGTGCCGGTGTGGATGCACCTGCCCTCAAGGTTCTTACAGGGGAGACACTGGAGGAGGAAGAGGAGAAAGAGGAGGAGGAAGAGGAGGAGGAGGAGGAGGAGGAAGAGGAAGAGGAGGAGGAGGAGGAAGAGGAGGAGGAGGAGGAGGAAGAGGAGGAGGAAGAGGAGGATGAGAAGGAGGAAGAAGAGGAGAAGGAGGAGGAGGAGGGGGAAGAGGAGAATGAGGAGGAGGAGGAGAAGGAGGAAGAAGAAGAGGAGGAGAAGGAGGATGAGGAGG